>PVJO010012550.1:0-55051 GCA_004026905.1 Hystrix cristata | reverse complement strand
GATAGCTGGATCTAGAGTGTGTGATTACTAAATTGATCCATTGATCGGTTTGGCATCGTTCTGCTGGGATCAAGAATGTGAAACTGAGATTGGAGGTGGGAGTGCGGGCCACCCTGGGGGCAGGTAGCCTAGATAAAAGATACAGGAAGAAGCTAACTAGCTGCTTGTTTGCATTGCTTATTTGCATACATTCCTTGCAATTCCTCACTTTGCGGCCGGTCGGCTGCCGGTCTGCCATGCCGCCCTGCCTCGGACCCAGCGGACTATAGACTGAAACCTCTGCAGACTGTGAGCTAATAAACCTTTCTTCCCCTAACTTTGGGTGTTGAGTATTCTGTCCCAACAATGAGAGAAAAGTAACTAAAGCACTCTCCTTTCACAGGCATTTGTCTATTGCATTGCCAGAGCAGATTAAAGCAAATGCCAATCAAAAATCTTTAAAGACAGCCAGGGTTCAGGAGACTCTGGCAGCTACGCCCTCTGAGAGAAATCCACCACTCGTTCTGTGGGATGCTAAGAGAAGTGGTATGACAAAAAGATTCTGTGGTCAAATCAGTTTAGAAAATGTAGGCTCAGTCAGGCACGGGGGTACACCCCTGTAATCCCAACATTCTGGGAGGCCGAGGAAGGAGGGCTGCAACTGTGAGTGTGACTTGGCAAGACCCCACCTCCAAAAAATTGGGGATGTAGCTAAGTGTGAAGGCCCTGGGTTCAGTCCTCAGTACCCACTCCCCCAAAAAGTGGATTTCATACAATAAAAGAGGTTCCTTAAAACACTTTTCATGACTTTAGTAAGATAAAATACTGTAAGAATGGAATTACACGATGGCAATGTTTCCTAAACTTATTTAACAGTGAAAATCTCCCTTCTGCTGGGTGTCTGAGTCCTGTGGGCCCCTCATGGTTGGAAATACTGATCTAAAAATTACTCAGTATAAGCATGGGACATCTAATGGAGCTGACCAAAGATCCAATGGGCTGCTTTAGCAGTGACGATTTCCCACTTGTGGAGTGGCATAATGACTCATTGGCAAAGATATTACCTAGACTCTTGGGTACTGGTCGGGGTGGGGAATGGGCAGGATGACCCTTTAGAGAGATCTCTTACAGATCCGAGATTGGGTGAATTTGATCTCATCTGTGCTTCAAATGGAGAGACGAGACCTTGGAGGAATCTGTGGCAGGGGATGGTGTGCTGATAGCTGGCAGCTTGAGGAGGGAGGGGCCATGTGGCATTGGTGACATTGGGCTGGTGCATTAGTCAGACACAGATGGGCAAGTTGAGGTTTTAAGAGAGGAAGTGAATGTGCCTAAGGCCACTAAGTGGTCTAGAGGTAGAGTGGGTGTGGGACCGGCCAGAGGGACTTAGGTCTGTGTCCCCAGTCGCCACGGCTTACCTGAGAATGTAAGTGGGAGCGCTAGCCTTACGAGGGCGATGTCCTTCTCTCTGGGGTACGAGTTGTTTTGCTCAGTGATGAAGATTTGGGCTACAGGCAGGGATGGGGAGTCACCTAGTTTGTCAAAGCCAGCCCTCACCTTCCAGTTGTACAAATCCAGATGTTTCCTGGGGGAAGAGACAGCTGGCTTCAGGCCTGAGCCAAACCCAAGGAGGTGCGCATAAGCACTGGCTTCCCAGAGCCCTGTGGATGCTGCTGCCGGATACGACGGGAGTGTGGGGTATAGGGGTAGAGAAGGGCAGTCAGAGTCACCATCTTTCAGGAGCCAAGCTCTAAAAGGGGATCTGATTCCTTTTCCTTGGTGAAACTTGCCCGGGGAAACTTCTGCCTGCAGGGTTGGGAAAGGGCTGTCCTGTGGCTGAGCCCTGAGGTCCTGACCCTCCTTCTGCTCAGCCTTGCTCTTGTGTGAGAAAGGGTCTCACCATATAGGTAGTTCAGGGTGTCCTTGAACTCACACTGTAGCCCAGGCTGGCCTTGAACTTGTGGTGATCTTCCCGCCTCAGCCTCCCAAGTGCTGGGATTACAGGCATGTGCCATCACGCCTGGCCTCCCATCCTTGCTCTCACGGTGTGACTCACGTGCTACTCATTCTGTGGTCAGTCATGTGTGGATGCATCTGTCTTTCTCCCCACACTAGGAACAGTTTAGTGTGCAGTTCTTCCGGGAAAACATTTTTAGCTCTTATCGGATCCTCAAAGAGGCTGATTGTTGAATGAATGAAAGCGAAGAGGGCCTAAGGGTGTGGCCTTTCCCAGAGGTATGGCCAGGTCTGGCTCTGCTGGACCCACAGCAAGAGTATTCCTGTTAAAATTTCTGGACAAAATGAAGGAATGACAATGATTCTAGATCTTGGGACTCCTTCCTGAGAGCCTGGCAAGGAGGATGTGAGTTTTCAGGGCCCTGGGAAGGTAGGATGAGTTTCCATGGTGTGAAGGACAGGGTGGTCGTGGTGAGTGAGGATGCTGGGTATCTGATGGCTTTCCCCCTAAGAGAGGCCGAGCTTAGTGGCCAGCACCGGCCTCTCGGACCCCAGTATCTGGCCCAGGGATCATGGCCACCACACCACAGCAGTGGTCTCCCGGGGAGGGGGAGTGGGCATCGGAAAGCAGGTCAGAGGTGGGACCCGTGATGGTCTTGATCCCCGGGGCCTCACCTGAAGCAATGGGCTGCTGTGAGGATCCAGTAGGGGTCCAGGATGCTCCCTCCACAGATGTGCTGCTTGTTGTACTGGATGCTGACTTGCCAAGGCCAAGACTCCACAGCTGCTTCTTCCCCGCCCACCACCCGGGGCGTCTTTGCGCTCCTCCCGCAGGCTGAAATCAGCCCCAAGGAGGGAGAAAGAGGGAGTAAGGTTGGGGGTGCGTCAGCAGCCCGAGAATCCACCTTCTACCCTCAGGACTGGCACCTGAGGGTGGGGAGGACGGGGCCAGTTTTGAATTGTTCACAGGAAATACTGAGTGTTCTAGATTAGAGGCTTTTCCTCAGATTTCCCTCTCTGTTTCTTGGCGTTGGTTATGCTTTGGAGTTTAGATTGTGCACATGGGCGTGTCCATTGTGCTGGGAATTTATGACCTTCTAACCGAACAGAATGACAAAAGCCCTGCCCAGGTGGAGTGTGCTGAACCGCTCCCTCTGAGAAACAGTAAACAGATGTCTACGAGCTACTTTGGCATCAGGAAGTGGAAAGAAAGCCCCAGAAACAGGAACTTGCCATCCCAAACTCACCTTTCTTTGAGGTCCTTCTTCCTGTGAAGGGTGGCTGCAGGTCCGCCAGCCTGCCTTCCCTCATATCCAACCTTGACCCTTGTTAAATCCTCCAGTCCCACCTCCAATCCCACCCTGTTCTTTGCCTCTCTAATCCTTCTGGAAGCCCTGCTATGGTGGTCCTTGCAAGGGCAAGAGGCTGCTGCCCTTTTCTTGTGTGCCTGGCGCTGTGCTAGGTGGGGGCTTTTTAAAGGCCATCTGATTTCAAACACAGCTTCCTACTTGCCGCCTTGCTCACTCAGGCAAAGCCCCTTTGTTGGTAAGTCAGAATTCAAACTCTTCCTGGCAGCCTCCTGCTGTCTTTTTTGGAGGCGCTGGGATTGAACCTGGGGACTCATACATGCCAGGCAAGTGCTCCTCCCCTGAACTGCGTTCCCAGCCCCCTACTGTCTTTACACAGTTTCTGTCTAGCCAGATGGATTTCTTTGTAGCTCCCTGCTGTGGTTTGCATATGGTTTAAATATGTCCCCTGAAACTTCATGTCTGAGGCCTTTGTCCTCATGGTGGGACCTTGCAGAGTGGGCCTGGTGGCCCTTAGGCCATTGAGACATTGCCCTTGGAAGAGATTAAGAGGGTTCTCATGCATCTTTGTGCTTTTGTGACAGTGAGCTGTGAACAGAACCAGGCCAACCCCTGTGTCACTCTCTGGCTTCCTGTTCTCTGATGTGATTTCTCACTCTTGTGTCTGCTCCTACCATGATCCATTATCTGAAGTTAGGCCCTCACCAGGGGCAAACTAATGGGGCTACTTGATCTTGACCTTCGGCCTCCAAAACTGTGAGCTAAACAAACCTCTTTTCTTTATAAATTTGGCCTGCCTCAGGTATTTTGTTACAGTAATAAAACCCCAATGCTATAAAGTACACTGAGGCCATGAGATGTGATCAGAGGGTAGAAGAGAGTTCTTACTCTCAGCCTCTTGAAGGAGAACTAACCTATATGCTCAAAGCTTGGAGAACAAAAGTTGGGCCAGAGTAGAGTGAAACTTGGATTCTGGGAGATTTAGGAATGAGGACAAAGGTATTCCTCCCCGTACATTGCTGGCCTGGTCCCAAATCCTCAGGGATTGGGCATACTCACCAAGGCAGTGCAGAGAAATGAGGGAGCCTGAGACACAGGGTCTGCAAGAGAGCACAGGGCTCTGTGGGTTGTGCTGTTCCTGGAACTAGGAGGCAGGGACTCAGGCCTTCTGATAACATTGATTCGAGTCCCTTCCCAATACCTGGGAAGTCTGGAACCTGCATGATGGGGACTCTATAGAAACTGCATTAACACTCAGTGCAATCTAAGTGGATTTGACACTCACATTAGTGAGCATCTACTATGTGCAGGGCTCTGCCCAGTTCAAAACCCCAGCTCAGGCTCCTGGCAGCCTGAGCAGGAAGACAGCAGCATGCAGAACAGAGTCTGCTGCACCGCAGGATTTCCAAATGGAAAAACAGGATTTCGGTGGAATTCCAGGTACACAGTCATTCCACTACCAACCCTCTCCTTTTCCAGATTTACTCTGATGAATAAGCAGCCTCAGCAACATCCTTGAATGCTAAGGAGTCGGTGTCCTCTCCAAACCACCCTGCTGCAGTGTGACAGCTCTCATTTCGATGCTGCGTCCTAACGCAGGCTAGTGAGGCGAGAGCCACAGGACCTCTTCCCCGGAGCACTGGAAACGTGCGGAAGTCCTACTTTGGCCCGGCTAGGTGGTGGGGAAAGACAAAGTGACTTTTGAAAAGTGGCCTATTGGGCAATTTATTAGGGAACATAAGGCAGTAGCAAAAGATAGTTGGCTTTATATTCAAATTGATGGAAAGGTCAGTTCATTGACCCCTCTGCCTTTGGGTAGGACAGCACACTTTGTCCAGCTGTCCACTGTATTAAAAAAAAGCCGACATAGAAAATCTCCCAGACATGTGATGCTCTAGCTCCCTGCACTTAATGAGCTATAGCTCTGGCTAGGAGTTCTTCTTGTCATCTGGCCAGTGTTCCTCTTGCTGCTGGTCTCTTGGGCCGAGCTGGCTACAGCCCTAGCAGCCTCCTTGTGTGGCCTTTGCAGGTCAGAAGGGAGCCATCACTTACCCACTTGAGTTCTGCACCTGAAGCTCTTGGCCATTCTCTGTGACTTCAACGACATCCAGATCCTGGTCCCGGCCAATCTTCACAGCTTTGAAAGTGGGTTGGCTGTGCGAGGGAGTAAGAACTGTGAGCTGGGAGGAGGCTAGAACAAGATGGTAGGAGCAGCCTGCGCTTGCAGGAGAGAGGGTGGCAGAGAATGGCAGTGGGGAGCAGCAGGGGAGCACAGGTGGTCTCGGTCGGTGCGTGGGGCTTGTTTTGTTAGACAAGGACTCTCCTTGGCATTCTGGACTCGTGTGCCCTTGCTCTCTTGGGTGGGGACTCCCAGGCCAGAACCCAGAGCTCTGGAGAAACGTTAGAGATCTTCTTTATTAGTGCCCAGCCCCATCCCTAGTTCAAATGTCCCACAAGTATTTTCTGGTTCTCAGCAGAAGGAGCAAAGACTCTTGGGCACGTCACATTCCTTTTCTGTGTCTCTCTGAGCCTCAGTTTTCTTCTTGGTAAAATGATGGATGGGCCAGATGTCCTTTTCTGTGTCTCTCTGAGCCTCAGTTTTCTTCTTGGTAAAATGATGGATGGGCCAGATGACCCCCAGGGTCACACATATGGTTTTGTGGTCCTAGGACAAGAAGGGATTCCAGGCAGAGGAAAGAAGGTAGAGAAATCTGAGTGGAGAAATCTACCCTAAAAGAGACAATGCTGGAAATGGACATTTCCAGGAAAGTTACCCTCTGTTCATCAGTTACAGACTGATGACTAATTCTAATGAAATTTGATTTGGTGGAGTCGAGAGCTAGGTGGTTTGGTGCCTTAGTGATGTCTAGATGGACAGATGTGCCTGACGCCTACCAGCTTGAGAAGCCCAGGAGCTCCCCGGGTTTCATGATCCAGCCCTGCTGGGCCAGGCACAGCCGAGGCTGCAGGTGGCCGACTGCAGTGGGGAGAGGAGCTGGCTGCCTCCGGGCTGGGTGAGGACAGCTGCAGGGACCAGATGTGCCTTCCTGGTCACCTTGAAAACGAAAGTGCAGGGTGTCCTCTCTCACCCGTGGAAGGTGGAGGGCAGCAGAAGCCTGATAACTAGGGAGCAGAGAGGGCATATGGGCCGGGTGGATTTGCAAAGGCTGCCTGCAGCATTTATTGAGAAGGACTTTGAGGCTGCTCTAGGGACTCATGGAACAGAGTCCTGCCATTGGTTGGTGATGTCTGTCTAGCAGTCATCATCTCTTCTTTGGTCCCAGTCCCTCAGAGCCCTGAAGTTTGGTGCTTGCTGGTGGGCGGCTATCCCACCCTGCAAATGAACCCATGTACTCTTTCCTGTCTTCTCCAGGTTGGCTCTCCGAGCGACCAGTGGTCTCGCCTCCCCTTCCTTATGTGTGAAACCCCGTGAGAAGAGAGAATTTCCCAGCATACAAACCCAAAAGCCCCACTCTGCATGAGGGGTCTCGGGCACAGATGGGCCCCTCTCCCTCCAAGCTACTACCTAAGTTGCTTTTTCTGAGCCTACTTAGAACAGATATATTAATAGCTATGTTTTTGGCTTTCTGCCAGGAGCAAATGAATATAAATATATATAATGCTAATTACTCTTTTTATAATTATGTACCTTCCATGCACTCCAGATTTGGAATTGCTTTTGGAATTTGCAGAGAGAGTTGGGATTGCTGTTGTTGGGTTCCAGTGAAATCAGGATCATTTCAAATAAATTTCAACCAACAGGGCTTTGAATAAGTAAAGTAGACTTTGGAATCACTGGACAGGCAAGGCTTCTTGCAAAGGACAAGGGAGTGCGGACTGGGGAGTAAAGGGAAAAAGAGGGCTGTGGAGGAGCTGGCACACTGTGTGTGTATATGGTGTGTGTTGGTAGATGTGTAAGTCTACGTGTGTATGTGTATGGATATGTGCTTTGTGTAGTGTATGTGTGAGTGCACACGCTTATGGATGTGTGTGTGAATGTGTGTACGTTGGAGGGGGCTGGATACATTCTCTTGTTGGCGCCCCATTCTCATCCTGTGAGCCTGGCAATCCTTCCCTGACTCACTCTTGAGGAAACTGAGGCTGAGGAGCTCTACCTTCCTGTTGCGTGTGAGAGAAAGCGCTGGGAATCGAAAGCAGTTCTATCTGACTCCAATGCCTGTGTTTTGAAGACAGAAGGGGGAGGAAGCAGGGGAAGGAGGAAGGGGATGCAAAGAAGAAGTAAGGAAGAAGGGGAGAGGAGGTTGCAGGGGCTTGCGACAGCCTCTGATGGCCTGGGTGGTACCTGTTATAGCCCATCTGCCTACAGGCTGTCTTGGCCAGAGCGTCTGCGGAGCTGTCATAGCAGGCAGCAGCCCAGTTCCCCGTGGCTGGGTCCTGCACCTGCAGGGTGGATCGGTCCTTGGACAGGCGGACTGGGAGGGGAGGAGCCTGGGTCAGCTGGAGAGTAAGGCCCCTCTGGACCAGCCCTCATGAGAGCCGCTCAACTTCTCCCGGCCCAGAACTGGGGACATCATGAACGCTGACACTTTTAACTTCAAGAGAAGTTAGTCTGCCTCACTCTGTTTAAGATTCGTTTTGACAGTATCTAGGGTGCACAGATGGCTGGGATCAGTCTCCATCTCGACCTGTGGCCCTGGCACAATGAATAAGATCATCTCCTTTTGCTCTTACAGGTATCAGTTTCAAGGAACAGTTACATGGTCACTCTACGCATGGTCCACACAGCTTGCTCAGCCTAGGAAACTTCCCAGCCAGGGACCTGGGTGCTTTTCTATGTAAGGTCAGGGTGGGGGGTGAGTGAGAAGTGCTGTCGGTAGTGTGAGGGCTCAGAGGCACTTGAATTTCACTTAAACAGAGCAAATACACGGGAAGTCACTCAGCTCCGTCCCATCACCCATCTCTTCGGCTTTTTCTCTCCAGAGTCCAATTACCAGATAGATCAAGAAATAACATGGTTTTTATCCTCTGCATAGTTCATGTTCCCTTGAAGGGCCTGCATCGCAGCATGTTACAGTAAACAGTAACGAAGTGAAGGATTACTAGCTGGCTGGATGGTCTGACAGTCTCTCTTCTAGTCTCCTTGAAATATGAAATTTCATAGAAAGGAGGTCCTCCAAGTTAGTTCTCTTCCTCTAAACCAAGCAGGTACACCAGGAGTGAGACAGGCTTAGTTACAATTTCCTGTCCCCTCCGTCTAGTCCTTGCCAAGTGCATGCTGTTTGTTATATGCTGGGATCTAAAGGTAGACACGGCAGGGGCCTGCGCGTGTGAATCCTGTTCTACAGGGATAGACAAGTCAGTAGGCCTGTGCTGTATGCGACCCCAGGCACCTGAGCGGCTTCCCGCTGGGTCCGCAGCTCTCATGCCCTGTCTCCGCTTGGACTCACCCGTCACAGCAGCCTGCTCCGGGAAGCTCTTGACGCAGGGTTCCTCATCTTCCCCTGAGGCACAGTCGGGGTGGCCGTCACACACCTGCCCTCTTGGGATGAAGTGCAGAGAGTTTGGGCAGATGAAGTAGTATTTATCCAGGATCACCTTGACTGGAAGGCAAGCGCAAGGAAGGGCAAAGAGGGCTGAGGGTCATGTAGGCAGCCAGGCAGGGAGAGGCTGTGTTTCTCTGCTAGTTAGTGCTGGGCTTGGAAATGGACGGGCATAGGTCCAAGGTCAAGTTCTGCTGCTTACTAGCAGATCTACCTGGTCCTGAGCCTCAGCTTCCTTATTTGAAAAGTGGAGATAATAACACAGGCCCCATATCTACAAGATGGCACAGGAAGCCGGATTGAGAATGTGTGTGGGGGAAATTGAGAAACGAGTTCTGCTGGTCTCTTACTCTGAGCTCTGGCTCCGGTAATGATGGAGGAGACAGATGGGAAACTTGGATCCCAAGACCTGGTTCTGGCTCTGCTCCTTACTGTGTGCAGCCTTATACCATTCACTTCTCCAGCTAGGACTCAGTTTCCTCCTCTGTGCAATGGGATGATAACTATCTCACAGGCTGGTGAGAAAGGTGGTAAGCTGGCAGTCATGAAAATGTCTTGGAACTCTTTGGTTGAGTTCTAGAGGCAGGTGTTTTTATCTGGGATTGAAAGACTCACGGAGATCAGTGTTTTATTTTCTGCCTGCTGTCTGAAGATTCTACCAGCTGCCATCACTTCTGTTGCCCCTTTGCCATCTTAGGCGGATGGGAAGGCATTTAGTGTAATTAATCCCTTAGGGAATGGGTATTTCCAGAAGTTTCTTTGGTGATGACACCCTGGTAGGAAGGTACTTCTCTTTCCCAAGTGGATTCTCTCCAGCCCAGCCTCACTTCCAGCTGGTCCTAAAAGTGGCGGTGGTAGGTCTATGATGGTCCCTACTTGTCACTGTGCTAGTAAATTTCCATACTGTTCCTCACTTATTCCTGGCGACAGCCTCAGGTGGCAGGTGTCGTTCTAACTTGCATCACCAGTCAGGAGCCTGAGGGTGGAAGCCTCACAGTGCTCATGTGGTACAGCCAACATCTGTCTACTTCCCCAAAGGAGGCAAAGTTGGAATCTCCTGGCCCTGACACTCCTGCCTTGGGTGAAGTAAGGGAGAAAGAGCAGGTCAGAAATTTCCTAGGCCTTCCAAGTTCAGTTCATGATCAGGAGGCAGAATAAGGTAAGATCACCTCAACCTTCTGGGGCAAAGCCAAGAGACTGGGTCAGCAGCTGACAGCCCGGGAGCCAAAGCATTGAGAGAGTCGAGCCCAGGGTGGAGCGCTGGTTTGCTACCTCTGATTCCAGAATTGGGAGGACCCAGAGCATGGAAACCATGCAGGGCCTTCCGAGACAGCAAGAGCCCAACTCTAAATTATGATTTGGCACCTTTCTGGCTTCCCTTTGGATAAGTTTGGCCTCTTCTCTTTCTATTGAGGCAGAACACATGGTCGGAGAAAGCAAGCTCTCTTTAATATTGGTCTGAGTGAAACGAGGTGGCAGATCTGCAGGTGCATGGCAGATCCGCTGCTGTAGTTTGGATCTGGAGTGTCTCCTAAAGGCCCGATCCCCGGGACAGTGTTACTGGGAGGTGGCAGAACCTCTGGAATGGGGTGTAGTGGGAGGAAGCCTTCAGGTTGCTGGGGGCGTTCCTTCTAAGGCGACTGTGGCACCCCAGCCTCTTCCTCTTTCTTTTCTTTCCTTTCCTGACTCTTGATATAAGAAAGTTTTTCTGCCCTGTACTCCTGCGGTGATGTGCTACTTCAGCACAGGCCCAAAGGCAGTAGGGCAAACTGATCACGAACTGGAACCTCCGAAACACTGAAACAAAATAACCTTTTTCTCTTTATAAGTTGATTATCTCTGGTATGTTGTTGTAGTAGTAGAAAGCTGGCTAACACAATCACTGTCCTGTCAGGCTAACCAAGGTCAAGAAGAAATGATATGAAGTTGTTTGTGTCTCAGACCCACCCCAGGCTCTCAGGGATTTAGGTGGTGTTTATGTTGTGGATCTGCATTTCTGCTGCCTTGAGATGGAAATGGACCTGCTTAGTCAGAGGCCTGGGATCCTCTTCAGCTTTGTTCCTGACTGCCATGCCTCCTATTGAGCCTCAGTGCTCCATTATAAAGTGAGGGGTTAGAGTAGGAGGTCTCTGAGTGCCCTCTGACAGGGTTGGTGGTTGCTGCTGGTGCAGACGCCGTCTTGGTTCCAAGTGCAGATTTCTGCCCGGATAGTCCTGCCTGATCAGCAAACACACACCCTGTGTCACATTTCGTCATGCTGTGTGATGACACAAACTTTTGCACAGCTTGGTTTTTGATTCATGCTGTCTCCTCAGTGCTCCTGATATTGCTTGGAGAAAGGTAGGACGTTTTACAGGTGAAGAGACTGAGGTTAGGAGAGATTGAGGGGCCTCTTTGTGGTCACACAGCAGCCAGTGGCAGAGCCAGGGTTTCTGTGCCAAGTGTCCTGATTCCTGGTGTCATGTGCCTTAGCTCCTGCTGTGGAAGCTGCAGTCAGTCCCCCGCTGTGACGGTACACTTGCAGGGTGTGGGAGCTGGAAGGGACCATGGGAATCACTGCTCATACAGTTTAATCTTGTTTATCTCATAGTGGGCTGTCGGGGTCACACTGAGGCTCAGACATTCACCACGACGAAGACAGAGCTGAAGGCGGAGAGGGGTGCCACCTTCCCTGATGCCACCCTGTGTCTCGCTGGCAGAAATGCTTCCTGTCCTGGCAGCCCCAAGGATTGCTCAGACCCACGCGACTGTCAACCTGCAGGACACGTGAAGGAGGAGGCAGGGGCAGTGCCCTGCAGTTGCCCGCGTGGGTTCGTGACGTGTGTCACATGTGGAGAGGAAATCTGGGAGAGATGGGGAGAGGTGGATGGGGGCCGAGTTCATCTTCCCCTTTCGTTCTTAGAAGAAGGCTTCCTTCAGAGCAGGGGTGGGTGCACTTTTTCTTTTTTGTTTCGCATGGCTTTATGTAGCTCACCCGCCCATGACTGCGGGGGTGGAGGGCGGAGGTGGAGCTGTCACTTAGAGCTCTGGGTAAGTGAGGCAGGGTGCTGTCACCTACTCTGGGGGTGAAACTTGGTTAGGGGCTGTCACTTACTGAGGATAGCTACAATGGCGATGGCCATCAGGCTCAGCAGTGCTGCGATGATGGGGATCCCCACCTTTCTGAAAGTCTCCATTGGGGTTCGGGGCTTGCGTGGGGGGGTGACACCTGCAGGAGGTAAGAGGCAGAAGGGAAGAGGATGCGGTCAGTGCTTGGAGCCTACCTGGACTGTGGCAGGAATCCCCTGGGGACAGTCTTGGCTTATGCTGGAGGTTTATTCCTACAGACCAGGCCACCCCTCTTCCTTTTCCCTCCCCAGGTTTACTCATCTCTCACAAATACTCCACACATGAGCCTGCCGCCATGCTACCCTCCTATCTTGCCCTAGCCCAGGGATGGCGAACCTTTTAGAGACGAGTGCCCAAACTGCAACCCCAAACCCACTATTTATCACAAAGTGCCAACACTGCAACTAAACCTGAATACTGAGGTTTTAGTTCAGAAAAAAGCAGCTCATACATTAACATCTTTTGTAATTATACATATTTATGGGCTACAGTGAGACATTTCAATACATGTATACAATGTATGATGATCGGATCAGATTAATTGATATATTTATCATCTCAGACATTTGTTATCTCTTTGCATTGGAAGGCAGCTATGCTAACCACTATACCACCAATGCTCCTCTTATCTCTTTGCATTGGGAACATTCGAGAACAATTTTGAAATATAATTGTTACTAAACAGTTCCCTATTGTGCAGTTGAACAGTAGATATATTCTTCCTATCCAGCTACACCCTGATTATCTTTTGATTAAACTATAAGCAGGAGGGTAGAGCCCTCCAGCACAGTGGCACAGTGAGAGCTGAGAGTAGAGACTTAATAAATACTTGTGAACGGATGCGGCAGGATGGCCTCCATCACCAAGACAGTCAATAAATAAGTCGCTGCATTGTCCTTGTCTTGTGTGTGTGTGTGTGTGTGTGTGTGTGTGTGTGTGTGTGTTATTAGGGGTTGAACCCAGGGTCTTTGCATTGAACTACCTGCTAACCATTGTGTATTTTTTATTTTGACATAGAGGTCTTGCTGAGTTTCCCAGGCTGGGTTTGAACATGGAATCTTCCTGTCTGAGCATCCCAGAGTGCTGGAATTATAGGCACATATTACCACACCTAGCTGTTTTTGTCTTTAAGGAAATCACAAGCTGCAGAAAGGGCAAGCAGGGAGATGCATGGAAGTGTGAAAGATGACATGTGTTATACAAGGGACACAGTCAAAGGTGGGCTGTGGACAGCTTCTTGAGCAAGTAGCACTTAGATGTAGGTAGAGATGGGGGGTGGCGTTGCTGGACCAGCCCAGGCACGGCATGGAGTGGGGACTGTGAGTCCCTGGTGACCTAGTATCTGAGGTGGATCAAAGCATGTTAAGAAGCAGGAAAACAAAGTCGTTTGTGAAGACCCTTGAAAACCGTGCTAAAGACTTTGGATTTTATCCTGAAGACAGTGAGGAGACATCAAAAGTTTTTGAGCAGTAGACAGACATGATCAAATTAATATTTAGAAAGAGAAATCACTTGTCAGGGAGGAGGTGGACTGAAGTAAAAGTCCGGGATTAGGGAGACCAGGTGGGAGCCCACTGCTGCCTAAAATGGGTAATAATTACATGTGCACCCCGTGGCTGTTCAAGGACATAAGAAAGGCTGAAAAAAGTTAGGTTCTCAGTAAGTAGCAGAGATGGTTCTTTCCAGTCCCCTCTCCTTGCAGACAAATAAGCTGGGAAAATGCAGTGGGGACTCTCCTCCAGGGAGAGCTGGGGCAGGAAGTAAGGCAGCCAGAGAGACCTAAGCAACAATAGGCTGGTCCTCTGACATATTGTACATTTTACCTGTTTTCCTCCCACCATTCCCTGAAATGAAGACTACAAAGACAGGACTTTGTGTCTAGTTCGTGCGTTACTGAGTCCCCTATGCCTAAAACAGCACCTGCCCTGCAGGAGATGCTCACCAAGTGTTTGTCGAATGAATGTTCTCCTAAGCACATCCCTTCCATCTGTCTTCAGATCCTATTTTATTCAGCTTCGAGTGATAGCTAGTCACCTGTCAGGTTCTGTCCTTTTTCTCTGCTCTTCAAAAGCAGAGAGTGGCATCCTGCCAGAATGTGGTGTCCAGTAAATGCTGATGTTAATGAATCTGTTGATGAGGGAAAACTGGAACTTCACATTTTCCTAAAGGATCGTTTTAACCTGGACGTAGGGATCAGATGCTGTGTACGTGGACTGGAAGTGGTTTTGCCTGTAAACTGTCAGGTCCCGGCAAATAGTAGGTTATCAATACTGTTAGCTCATGCTGTTCTTTAACATTTCAGCAAACAGTCTTCAGAACTGTCCTCTCTCCTGTGGATGGGTGACATCTTGTTCATTCACGTATGCATGATGTACCTGCGCACCTACCTTGTGGACATTTTCCAGGTTTGTTTTCTTGGAGGGTGAATGACCTGCTGGGGGCGTGAGTCCTGCCTCAAGGCCCAAGGCCTCTGCCTCCTGGACCTTCTCAGGGTTGTCCTGCTTTCCCTATCAGGGAGGGAAGGGGCTTCACACCTCGTTTAAATTCATGAACGCACTGAGTTATGAATAGCCTCCCTGGATGCCGTTGGCCTGGCTGCCCACTGCTGCTGGGCGGAGCTTCCTAAAAGATGGCTTCGTTTCCTGGCTCCCTGTGACCTCCGCATCTGGACTGAACGCCTCCCTGTGCTTCCACAATCAGTGTGACTCGTCCTCATTCTCCTCGCCAAATGGACTTCACTGCCGGCCCGCCCCAGCCCCAGCTCTGCACTGAGCGGACGACCCCATGAATCCCCACCTCTGAGTCCGAAGAGCTCGGACTCTGCCCTTCTCCCCTGAGACCTCATCACTCGCTCCTGCCTGCTGACAATCAGCTCGGCCTGTGGGGCCTGCGGTGCCGTCCCTGACCACTTGAGCTGCTCAGATTGTTCACTTCCTCACACCAGGCATTTGTTCAGATTCAACTCATTTTCTGGTTTGGTGGTTTTCAGGCTTACTCACTGGGTGGAGCCCTGGGGAGCCTGGTGTGCTTCGGGGTCACCAGGGTCTCTTGATCTATTAAATTCCTAAGTATAAGGAAGCCACTGTTTTTGCTTGCTGAAGATTCCATCGTTTGCGCTCATTATTAACTCATGACCTTGAGTTGAGAAATAAACTGTTAAAGTAAGCAGGACTGCCCATTTTCTTATTGATCTGTTCCTATTAATTTGTGCTTTGTTCATTTGTTTTGCTAATCCAGTAGGCTATATCAAGAATAGATATCAGTGTTTTAAGAAAATGTAACAGGAGGAAAAGACCCTTAAATTTGGGAACATTCTGTTTATTATCTTATTTTTCTACTGCCATTTTCTTCCTTACCAGTGAAAACATTATCGACCACCTTGTTTCTTGGCAGCATGGATGGCCTGTGTATCCCACAAGGGCTGATTGTCTCACTGCTATGGCCCAGCATCAGCCCAGGCCCTAGAATGATGAGGGAAGCGGGGAATCTTTGCTCTTGGAGTTTTGGACTTGTTAATCCTATTTCCCCAGCGACTAGGCCTCCTACTTCTAGAATGAATCCTGGAACTTAACAATTACTTAGTATTTGTTGAATGGTGGGTGGAGGGGGGCTGGATGTCACCTACACCGTTTAACACATGGCGGAGGTGGTGAGGGCCACGTGAAAGTGGCTTGCTATCTACTTGCTAAGTGAAACTCAGAGGCTGAGGGAGAGCGAGGAAAGCTGGACTGAGCTTACCGAGGTTGTTCAGGGGGCGGTCACTGTCTGGATCCTGTAATTGAAGGAAAAAACAGTGAGTCGAGTGAGGGAACCCCCAGACTGGGGCTAGCAGCCTATAGGAGATTCTCAGTTCTTATATGTGTTCTCTTCACCCTGCTAAATCTAAGCTAGGAATCTCTGTGAGATATATATAATTGATGGGGCTGGGGATTTAGCTCAGTGATTAGAGTGCTTGCCTTGCAAGCACAAGGGCCTGAGTTCGATCCCCGGCACCACAAAAAAAATAAAAAAAAAAAGAATAGATATATATAATTGGTTCATGATAAAAAAAATCAGTCATGCACCTATAAGACCTGTTTTAACTAGTTTACTGATTACAGCAATTATCAAAACAACTAGTTGCTAATTGTTGTGTGTATTGCCGAATTTCTCAAGATAATTCTGCCTATCTGTTTTTGTCAACAGTTTGCCTAGTATCACACACAGTATATTTCTGTAAAAACTTGAATAGACATTTTACAAAAGGGGATAACACAGTGGCTAGTAAGTACCAAAAGATGCTCAATGTCATTATTTATGAGGCAAATGCAAATTAAAACTACAGTGAAATATCTCTGTGTAGACATCAGAATAGCTAAAATCAAAAAGCTGACAATTCTAGGTGTTGTGGATGAGGGACAATTGGAAATTTCATACACTGTCGGTAGGAATGTAAATTCACACAAATACTTTGGAAAATGATTAGCTTAAATCTACTAATGCAAAAATACATGACTACTCTATGATTTATTGACCTGACAATTCTGATCCAGGATATTGTCAAAAGAAATGAATGCAAAAAACTTATACATGAATGTTCATAGTAGCTCCATTAATAATAGCTAAACATCAGAAAAACCCCAACGCTAATTACCAGCAGAGTAGATAAATAAACTGTAGTCTATTCATATAATGTATAAAATTACAGCAATAGAAAAGAGTACACTAGTGCTAAATACAGTGATCTGGATGAAATTCATAGACATGGTGATGAAGGGAAGAAACTAGATGCAAAAGTATATACTGTATGATTCTATTTGCATGACGTTTAAAAGGCAAAGTTAAAGTTCAAGGGGAGATAAAAGTAGGATAGTGGTTACACTTGGGGAAGTAGGGGTGGTTCCTGGAAGGAGCCCAATAGAGCCTCCTGGAATGTTGAGAATCTTCTAGATCTTGTTCTGGGTGCTGGTTACATGTGTGTTTGTGTGTAAAACCTCGCTAAGAGGTAAACTTTTGATTTGAGTGCTTTACTTAATGTATGTTATACCTGATGGAATGAACAAAAAGAAGAACTACCAGAACATACAATGGCATTCTGAGAGTGAGGGCTTAGGTTGTCACCAACACATGTACACAAACACAAGGACAGACACGTCTTGTACTTGCTCACACTTTATGTGTGCACTTAGCACACACTCGCCCAAAGACGCACATGTAAAGTACACGTGTCTCCTTTTCTGCTGGGCAGAGGTCAAAGGGCAGTGCCCGGGCTCCTGCTGTCTGAGCCCTTCCCTCTCCTTCTCCTGACCCCAGAAGCCTTTCTGCTCCTTCTTCCCTTTCCCAGTCTGGCTGAAGGTATGGAATCCCTGGGCTCTGCAGAGGTCTAAATCTCCACCCAGGGACACGCCTGACCCTTTGTGCAGAGGTACCTCCCGTACATTTCTGTGTACACTGCGCGTGAGGTCACAGCTGGCTGGCTGAACTAGTAGCCAGCCAGGAGCTGTGGTCTGCAGAGGTTGAATTGAAATATGAGCTCTGCATACTATTAACTGTGTGTTTTGGGCAAGATCCTCAACCTCTCTGGGCCTCACATTTACCCCTTGTAAGGCAGGAAAAGAACACTGACTTTGAAGGGTTATTGTGAGGGGGAAATGAGCCATCCGGTGAGAAGTGCCAGGCTCACACTTGGGGGCTTCCGAACTTCCTGCTGCCCTCAATCCTCTCTGCGCCCATGGTATTCAGTACACATTTTTATCGCGTTCCTTCTCTTGTCGGGTGGTCACTGTCTCTTCTTTCTCTCTCTTTTTGGTTGATTTTCTTTTTTTAATTAAAAATTCAGATCAACAATAGTTGTATTGGTTACTCTTTCTTATTGCCCCTGTATCTTTCATGTTCAGCATCAGGATTGTTCCTAGTGAAGACTCAATTAATGACTTGAGTGGAGCTAATCTCTGGGCTCTGCACTGCAGCTCTCCTCTCCTCTGTCACCACCAGGGCTGCATAGAGGGGACAATTTCCAGGACGAAGACAAGGACAAATTGGGTAAGTCAGCCTTGTTGTGGCTACAGAGTCAGGTAATATAAGACCTGGAATTCACAAAATTCACACACAATTGGCATGTAATAGTTTACAAAGTCCTTTCGTCTAACTCGGTCAATTTAAGGGCAAAAAGGGTTAATATCAAGTGTCTGATAACCAGGATGAGTAGTGTCTTAGTTACTTTTCTCTTGTTGCTGAGATAAAATACCCGACACCCAAAGTTAGGGTAGGAAAGGTTTATTTAGCTCACAGTTTGTAGAGGTTTCAGTCCACAATCGGCTGGACCCAAGGCAGGGTGGCACAGCAGACAGGCAGAAGGCAGCAAGGTAAGCAAGGGGGGGACCTAAGCAGCTTCTTTCTGCCTCTCTTATATCTTTTTCAGGCTGCTGGGATTAGGGCTGTGCCAAACCAATCAGTGGATTGATTTAGTAATCACACATCCTAGATTCAGCCACTTCTGCAAAAGCCCCACCTAAGACTGCATGAGGCCTTGGGGGGACATCTAGGCACAAACCGTAACAAGTAGCATTAAATAATCACCAAACTAAAAAGAGGTTTGTGGAGGGCTCATATTGTACCAGGTGCTATTCCAGGAGCTACAGAATCAGTGACAAATGAACAGTCCTTCAGCAGGACAAGAGAGGCGCCCAAATGAGACAGCAAGGGCTGCATTCCTGGGAGGAAGAGTGGGCCTGGGGAGTACAAGGAACAAACAGGTAACCAGAAAAGACCAGAGCCTGGTGGGAGCTATCAGAGAGGAAAGTGGGGCAAGAGAAACCGGTGCCTGGATGGAGAGTCAGAATGGGAGGTCTGGGGAAAGGGTCAGGGTGGTTAGGGAGCATCTCCCAGTGGTGGTGGGGTGACATCTGATGGGACTTTAATGACAGGCAGGAGCTAACCAGTCAGGAGCAAACTTGGGATATGGGAGGAAGTACACAGAGATTGGGATGGCTAGAGTTAGGTGAGGACTGGAGAGAGAAGGAGGATGGTGTCAGAGAGACCATACAGGTGTCTGGAAATAAAGGCAATGGCCCTTGTCAGTGGGCTTGATGCCCCAGGGTTTTGGTGAAGCATGTAAGAATGTTTGCTGAGATGTGTGAGGCTAACAGAAGGGCTGGCAGGATAATAAGAGCATTTAGTGCCCTTCCTCACCAATTCATCCTTTTTCATTGAGTCTGCCTGTGTGTACATGCCTGGATTAGTTAAGGGATGTAGAGAAAATCTCTCTTGTTTATTATTCATTCAAAAAAATTGGCCATACCCTTCGACGGGTGAGGATTTGTGGTAGAAGCTGAGACACAGAGGGAAAAGCTTACATGTGCACCTTGCCTGGCCTTGTCCTCATCCTGAACTGAACAGAACCAAGCCAGTGCCCAGCCGTGGCTAGTGTGCCCAACTGTTGCCCGTTGAGTAATGGTTGTGGAAAATGATTCACCCCCATGTGCAAACAAAAGTGAGAAAGAAAAGGCATGAACCAAATAAAGACTGTAAGCTGAAATTGCGGTCAATCACTGGATCCCCAATATTCCCTACAATGTCCCACTTATAGTAAGTATTGAATAAATATTTATTGAATGCAAAAATTAATGACCTGGCTACCAGGGCATGTACCTATAGTTCCAGCTACTTAGAGGGCTGAGGCAGGAGGATTTTGAATTGAGGCCAGCCTTGACAACACAGCAAAACCCTGTCTCAAAAAACAGATGGATAGAAAGAAAGAAAGGAAGAAAAATAAATAAAGGAATGAAATTGAAAAAGGCAAATAAATCGACAAGTCCCAATTTCAGTAGCCGACTGTGGAATATTCACAGTGAAATGTTAGGTTGCAGTAAAAAAAAAAAACAAACTACAGTGACATAAAGTAAGATGGGTGGTATTAGCAATTTAACATTAATGATGAGAGAAGGTCCCAGGAGATTACACACAGCCCAGAAGCATTTTCAGAAGAGCAAAGGAGCAGCAGACGTGGGGTGCTGGACAGTGCTGACCTTGGCAGAGTGCAGCTGGCACAGTTGCTGCCCTGTGAGAGATATACAGTCGCTAATAGTTCAATTAACAAGCGAAAGAGACCTTTCCACCTACCTCACTGGGGGATGGGTGTGCCTGTGAGAGGGGAAAAGGAATCTCGTGATTAGATGAAGGTAATTATTGAAGTCCTAGTGTTGTTGGGTGGGGAACCCAGAGTCTATTTGTGAGTTCCAGATTCTTGTTCGTTGCAAGCAAAGATTTGAAAGGAAAAAAAAAGAAAAAGAAAAAAAAAAGATTTGAAAGGACGAATTTAAGGCTGGAAGGAAATTTATTTAAGTAACAAAAGGGGGAAACTGGTTTTGCCACTTGAATGAATAAGCCAGATGCTGGAGCAATTAGGGATCCGAAAAAGGAGAAGGAGGCCAGGGAGCCAGCTAAAGATAGAGCGTGGGTTAGAGAGCAGGGACCAAGGGCAGGCAAGAAGGCAAGAGCAAGCTCGTGGTGTCGTTTCTATTTATTCTGTCCCCCTTCTCCCGAGACCTTTCAGGATCCCGTGAGAAGAGGGCATTTAGATTTCATGTTGCAGGCTGATGTCAGGTGAAGGCCACTCCGCCAGGTCATGTCCATCTTCCCAGCCAGGTCAAGCCACGTCCTATTCCTACCTCACTTGGATTTGTTGGGATTTATGGAGGTACCTACATTGTTAAACCCACTAACTAGTTAGGGAGGTACAAATGGCCCTTGCCTGGACCGAGAGTGAAAAGTACTGTGACGGGCTATGCAGGATGGTTGGAAGAGGTCAAACTCTTGTCCTCACACTGCTTTGTCTTGACTATCATGCAGCCTGAGTTCTTCCACTTAGTAGATCATTCCTTGGCTTTTCTTGAAGCTCATGGACAAACATCACTGATGCGGAGAGGTCACAGAGGATCCCTGGGAAAGGGTCATGGGTGTCAGGGCCACTGGTCAGGGAGGGACGTGCATTCTAGTCCTGTGAGTGGCATTTGGGGGACCATCAGCGTCAGTGACCTTCCTGACCAGGATAGAAACAGGAACTTACTGCCAGCTCCATTTCCTCTCAGCCAAGGATAACTTCTGAGCCGAGGAGAAGAGAGAATGGGGCTGAGACAGGTGGATGCCAGATAAGAGTCAGAGATCCAGTCACCAGGAAACTCCGACTGAGGCTAGACAGAAATGTCTTGTCCTGGCGTTCAGAGAGGGCAGAGGGAAGTAGAAAAGCCAGCAAAGACCAACTGTGCGTCCTTCTGCTTTGCTAGAAACATCTTATTTTATCCCCAACTCGAACCTGGCCCCTGGCCACAACCGCTAGAGCCCAGCCCAGCCCCAGCCCAGCCCCAGCCCAGCCCCAGTGGAAGGCACTGGGATTTTCCTTTCTGTCTGTGCTGCTGCGCGGGGCCTGTCTGCTCCGCTGATTCAGTCTGCTGCAGTGCCCTGACTCATGGGTTTAGTCTAGCCAGTGTCCTTCTGCTACATGGAGGACAGTAGAAAGGCAGGAATGCCCAGGCCCCCAGGGCACTGAGGGCCCATGCCGCAGAAGGTAGGTGGTGAGGTGGAGGTAGAAGGTAGGGTGGTGGTGGGAGGGGAGTTGATGACTGAAAACACCTGCCTTTGTCTGATGGGCTCAGAGACCCTTCCTTCCCTCCTCACTGCCTCCCTCCCGTCCTTCCTTCCTCCCTCCCTCCCTTTCTTCTCAGTTCATCACTGGCAGCAGAAAGACATTAATCCAGGACCCAGTTACAGACACAGAACAATTAACTACTGCAGTTTGATACTGCCATATAGTTTACAATATCTTTCCTTTGTAAGTGACAGCATAGCTAACCTTTGGAATGACCTTGAGAAATTATCCCCATTTATAGAAGAAGAAACCAAGGCTCATACACGTTAAGTAGCTGCTATGGCTACAGAGCAAGGAACAGATCCAGCTCTTGGGGCCAGGTTTCTGGACTCAGGGGACTGTTTCCATTTCCCTGAAGTTTTGGAAGCCCATTGGGTGAGTGTCAGTAGCTGGTACTGAGTCCTTTTGAATTTTACTTCCCTGCAATGGAGTCTTATTGCAGGACTGGGCAGCTGGGAGGGACTTTATTGGCCTTAGCATCCATTCCTCCCTCTTGCATAGGTTTGCACCTACTTGTAGGTTTCTCATCTACTCGTCCTCCTCCCCTTCCCTCCCCCCATTATGTTTTCAGATCTTGAAGAAGCTCAGGGGCTCCTCTAGGTGGCCTAACACTCTCTGACCCCCGACCTGCATCCCACCTCAGCCCTACCGCCCCTAGCGAAGTCCTCTCCACTAGCCCAGGTGAGGGCCAGTCTGATGCCTTTGCCAGGCTGCAGATGGACCTCTCGGAGTCCCGTTTCCCTTCCAGCCCAGAGATGATGAACCCAGACACTAGGAAGCAACTCTTTCAAGGGGGCAGGAGATTAAGTGCGCTACAGAGGAGCCGCAGAGCACCAGCCCGGAGAGCATGAGTTCTCTCACTTCATTTCATCTTCTGCCTTGCTGTGCAGCCCTGGTTACACCTCTCAACCTCTCTGAACCTCAGGTCCCTGTCGGGTGACGGAACCACCTTTCAGAGATGGTGGAGCAGATAGAACCTCACAATGAAACAGGCTAGTGTTCCACCAGGCTAACAGTGAGGTGAAGAAGAGGTGACCCCTGAAGGAGGCCATGTGAACAGAGAGCCAGGCCGGTTCCTGTGTCCACTCTCCTTGCCAAGCAGCCTGCCTCTGGTTCTTGCTCCTGTGCTGACTCTGCATTTCCTCGCGGAGGGGCAGAGCCGGAATAATCGGGGTGTGGACAAAGGGAAAAAACTAGGGGCACATAGAAGAGGGCTTTCTGGCCCTGCTCTGGTCTTGGCAGCTTCTGGCTCCCAATAGGGGCAAGCCCTGACTTTCTGAGATCTCAGAGGGAAACGGAGAGATGCTGCTGTTGCTAGGCGATGAGATAAACAGGTCCTCTGAGGCTCTGGCAGGTGGCAGCTAGGTTGCTGAGCCCAGTGGCAGAACAGTAGGGGAGCCCAGGGGAGGGGTGGGGAGTGGGTGAGCCAAGAGACCTAGAGGCTGCTTGCAGTCAGCTCAGAGTGGAGTTTGGCCACAGCCGGCTCTGGTGCTCGGGGGTTCCTCTAGGTGGCCTCACACTCTCTGACCTCCGACCTGCATCCACCGCAGCCCTATTGCCCCCGGTGGTGTGCTCTCCACCAGCTCAGGTGAGAGGCAGTCTGATGCCTTTGCTGGGCCGCAGGCAGGATCCTGTCTCTTGGGTGCCACAGCCATGACAGGTAAGATGACATGCAGGAGGACGCGGAAGGCTGCATGACCACAGGGCCGGGAAGGAGCTGCATTTCCCAGGACTGGCCTGGCTGTGGGGCAGCAGTGCAGAGTGGTGGGGAGGTTCTCAGAGGTGACACTCATGCTGGTTTCCAAGGAGCCTCTGACCTGCAACTCTGTCTGCAGCCAGGCTCCGGCACCGGCGCCATTTGAGGAGATCCAAGAAGCATTCTTGCAAACTCTGCCTTGGTCTCCGGCATCCTTACAGCCACACATTTTCCTTTAGATCTAGCCTCAGCCTTGGCTGCTACATTAGAAACCATTCTGCCTTGTTCCAAGCCACATAGGTGCTGACCTGCTGGCAATTTGAGCCAGGCACTTCGGCTCCATCCCAGGGACTAATAGCTGCAGGGCAGGGCCTGGGGCAAGCGGGAGGTCTCAGGTGGCTCGCCATTATCCTGCTGCCAGTCTTGCTGTTCAGCTCCGTCATTTAAGAATCAGCCTTTGTGTTTGGGCATAGCTCTTAACTCTAGGCAGGGCTCTAGAAGATGGTAGAGAAGCAATTATTCTTGTTTCCCAAATGGAGAAACTGAGGCTCAGGTGTTACGCTTTCTCCCCTCAAGTCAAATGGCAGGACAGGCAGTGAGGAGGGCAGGAGTGAGGCAGCAGTACAGGCCCAGTGGGTGGAAGTGAACTGCAGACAGCCCAGGCTCCCCGTCAGGGGCCCTTCCTTCCAGGTGGCGAGCTGCTGGGTAGCTCCCACACTTGCCTATGTGACCCTTCTCTTGGTGTCCATTCTCCCACTCTTCTGGGTTCTCTACTGTTCTATTTTGTTCGGCTTTCCCTCTGCCCTGAGCCTATTTTGCCTTCCCATCAGTGTCTGATGAGAAGCAAAGCGACTCTCCCTTTGCATGCCTGGGGAGAATGCCTGGCCAGTGGTGGAAGGGAACTCGAGAGAGCCATCAGGGTTCAGATCACACTGTTTGGGAAGCACTGATGGAGCATAAAAGCAGAGTTCCCTGAACTTTGCAATTTACCCCATCTGAGAAGCAGCTTGAGGTTTATAAACTAATTCCACAGAGTTTGTGTTGTCTTTGCTTGTCTTGCATGGTCCCTGAAGCTTTAAGATGGTGGGAAGGGAAGTGGGGAGAGAAGAGGGAGTTTGGTGGTAGAGGGTCTGGCTTCTCTACGGCCCTAGTGAGCTACCTCGGGCAGAGTGTTTAACATCTCCAGGACTCAGTTTCCCTCTCTGCAATGTGGGTGTGATAAATCTGACCTCACGAGAGGGGAGCAGTGGTCATTAACTGTGTGAGCTGCTCTGCCCGCTCAGTATAGTGCCCTTTCAAGGCCAGTCAAACGCCCTCAGCCCTCTCCTCACCTCACAGGCTTGTGTATGGTCCCAGCTTATTCTCTGTGGTTTGATAGGTCTCAGTTGCTCTGGCCAGAAAGGGATCATTCCCTTTGCCTTCTCTTGAGCAGACACACTGGCCTGAATCCAGCTCTGCCTTTCTCAGTTATGCTGTCAGTCTTTTGTAAGTTTGTGAATTTTTCTGAGTCTCAATTTATTCATCTGTAAATTGGGGAGAATACAATCTACTTTGAAAGGTCACTGGCGGAGAATAAATAAGAGGATGCATCTGATATTCTTGGCTTGGTACTTGAAACACAGAGAATAGTAAGTGGACAATGGTCCCATCTGCTTCATTTACCCTGGAGGCTGGAGAGTGAAACCCCACTTGATGTTAAGGAGGCCCAGCAGCAGGGTTCCGTACGAGGGCAGGAATGGGCTGGATGCTCCGATAACCACCTGGTCTGGCTGCTGCAGCCAATCTGTGGGCAAAGGTCTCAGTTACTCCCAGATTGCGCTCTTGGGAACTCTGAACTCATGATTCTATAAATAATGCTTCAGTGGTGCTTCTGGGACTTCTCTGCATTATTACTTTGAGGTTGCATAACCTGAAGTTCCTTCCCATTTTCCTGCCCACTCATGTAAACTCTGCAAATGCTGCATGGAGTTTTTCCACACTGGAAAGCCGTTTGCTAGGCTGTTTGGGTGTTGATGGGATCCTGCTGCGGGGTCTGAATCCTGCGGCTGTTGCTCACTGGCCTGAGGCCTTAGGCGAGTTAGGAGCCACTGCGGTGGGTGGCACTTTTATTGTCTTTCTCCTAATGAATACCAAGTAGCACACTCCCTGGTACAGAGTAGGAGCGCAGTAACTGCTAGCTGTTAAAAATAGAATAATAACACTTTATCCATTGAATGAGGCACTGTTGGGTTGGACAAGAGGCAAAGATCTTGTGTCCGTGGAACAGATATTATATTGTTGCTCTTAATAATTAATAATGATGTTACAGTAGAACCAGTAAGTGCTTGACATAGTAGATATTCCAAATTATTCATTATTAATGGAAAAGCGTTTCATAGAGAGCCTGGCGTATGTGAGAGGGGCTGAACGGGTGGTAGCTATTTTGATGGTTTCGAAGGCCAAGAGGCCTGACAGCAGGAGGGCACACTGTGGCCTAAGTGCGTCTTAGGAGAGCAGCCAGGACATTTAGGGGACCCTGAAGTGATGTCAAGTGACTTATGTGAACGCTCTCTGAAAAGAGGACAGAGGATGCAGGCCAGAAACGCAAAGCCCATTGGAAGGGAAGGGCAAACATGGTCCTTTGAACTGTATTGAGGAGGAGGCAGGAAGAGATTGGAGGATGAGTAGGGGAGTAATAGGAGGTCCTTCCTTGAGCCAGGAGAAGATTGTCAAGTAACCAGAGCTTCGTAGGAAAGGCGGGGTGTGTGTAGAAGCTGTACTGTGAAGGACATTTCTGCAGCAGACGGAGCAGGCCTAGATCCAGTCTCTAGCACCTTTGGGCTTTGGGTGGGGCCCCCAGCACTGCTGGGGGGTGGAGACAGGGCAGGAGTGGGCCAGACTGCAGCCCTTCCAGTCCCTGTGGCCCCATATGGGGGTTTGCATGAGATTTCAGTAGGGTGCTGAGGCCAGAACACACTGGGGCAACCCCTGAGCCATAGCGTGTCTAAGGCTCTTCCCCAGGCTCTAGGATTTGAAAGAGCTTGCCGTAAGCCTGGAACACCTGTTTCCTCTGCCAGATGAGAAGCGTCTTGATTCACTTAAAAGTTTCTCCCTCTAAATCAGTTTTCTGTCCTTCATGATCTCATGGCAGTTTAGAGATTTTTCCTGAACAGCCCTGGGTATGAAACTTTGCTGTAATTTTCTTGAAAGTCTAATTATGTCCACAGGTTTCCTATTGTCTGTGTGTTTTCTTTCTTCTCCATGATCTTTAGTAGGTTAGTGAGGGAAGGAGTATCCTTGTAGAAACCACCTTGCCTTCGCTCCACCCTGGAAGGCGTACCAGCTCTCCATGCACAATTTACTGGGAGATTTATCAGCTTTAAGACAGGGAAATGGGACACGCTGGCGCTACAGTTGCTCAGGTACCTTCCGGTATGGTCTTCTGAGTCCACATCTTGGACAAGAATGACGAAGCTCTAGAATTTGGAGGCCCAGCTCTGACTCTTCTAGGCTGATTGGACCTTTTCAAGTCACCCCTTTGTGCCTCCATTTCCTCATCTGTAGAATGAAAATGTCAGTGTCTGAGGGAGCTGGTGACTTTCTTACTGAAAGGGAGACTCTGGAGTGAAAATGCTTCTCAAACCACGAAGTGCTGTTCTTGTTGCATTAGGCTGAAGGTGAGACCAGGCTGCTGTTGTGACTGTTTTCACTACCAACGGCTCCTCCTCCTTAGGAGAGGTCCTCCCACAGCCTCTCTGGGGATTGGAGATGTGATTGTAGGCGATGTACCCAGTGTCGAGACAGCAGTGGGATGAAGGTGACGTGGCTGACCCCAGCTATGGTTGTGCCTTTCTGGTTGATATCCATTACGGAATGAGTGTTCTGCTCTGCCTGGGTTGTGGGAAGCTATTTCCCTGCTCCATCTGTGAAGCACCAAAACTGAGGCTGACTTTGCATATTCATCTCTGAATCCTACAGTGTCTTGTCAGTATCTACTCTATGGTGGCTCCTCAGAGAGTCATGAGGAATGAATGAATGAATGAACGAACAAGTGCTAGCATATGAATGAAAAAAATTGTGATTTCGGAAGTGCCCAAAGCACTCCTGGCGATCAGCTCAGCCCTACCAGTGGGCAAAGCCCAGCCAGACCAATGTGCTGGGTACGTTATGACAGAAGATGGTGTTGCCGCCCTGGTACAGGGACCATCTCGGTCTCTTACCTTCTTCCTCTAGTACTCCTTTCACCTGCTGTGTATGGGAGTTTCTGGTTGCATGCGGATTATGGTAGGAAGCTGGGATCTGCTGTGGGAGCAAGGGATAGGGAAGGGGTGTTGCAGCTTTGAGCCTTGGCTACCAACTTCCCTGCCGTAGTCACGATGCTTAGTCAGAGTGGCTGGCTTGGCAGTGGAGCTCAGCATGTCACAGGGGGATTGGCACAGTGACTCTGCTCAACTCTCTTCTTTCCTGTCTTTGGGGTTTTGGGGCAGGCTGAGCCCTGTCCTCTCTAACCCTCAGCCCCCGATTTCTAGGATGAAAACAAGTTGGTCACACCTTTGATAGGGTTGGGCGTGCTTTTTGATTGGACTTGGTGAACCTTGCTTTCAGTATCATGGAGATCAGAAGCTAATTCAAGGGGATTCAGTCTTGAATCATCTGTCATTCATTCATTCATTCATGTGGTAGACTGATATGGTCAATTTGAGCAGGAATGTCCAGCTGGACTGAGTTGGTGTGATTCTGGGTGTAGAGATCCACCTGAGGATCATTGGCGACACACCATAAAGGAGAACGGGAGCAGAAGATAGTGGCTGGCTGTTTCCCAGGAGAAGCTCTGTTGTGGCTGGTTTTCCCGAAGGGAACTCAGCTGTTCTCATCTCAGAAGGAGCTCTGGGCCTTGCTGTCATCAGGGATGGCTGCTGTTTGCTTCAGGGGAGCTCTGGTCTTCATCTCTGCCACAAGCATCATATCCTGGTTCCATTATAGATTTCTCCAGCCATTTAGTGTAGACACAGACATACTTGGGACAGTGCTGTGGTCTCCCAGCCCTTGGTTGGATCTTTCAGGTCTCCAGTGCATAGATAGACATTCGACACTCTTCTTGCATTTGGTTTATGGGTGAATGTCGTAACTCGTAAGTGTCCTGCATTAAATCTGCTCTCTTGCAAACCATTGACTCTAGAAAGGTAACTAATACAATTCACACACAGTTGCCAAGTGCCTCATCCTTGCCATGTTTGAAGCTAAAAGACATAGACCTGTCCCCGAGAATCTCATAGTCTGGTGGCAAAAGATTTATAAAATGTGGCATTTTAGGTTTGGGGAACTCATGGCTTGGGGAATCACTGGGAACTTGGAGTGTTTGATTAGGGCTGATGTTTGAGCAAGGCCGAAGGCTGCAGGTGGTGAGAGGTGCCTGAGAAGTCTGAGGCTCACAGATTTTCAGACCTGGAAGCATTTGACTCTTGGTGTCCTAGGCTTGTTCCAGGGATTCGGGAAGCTTGTCCTGAGTCTTGTTTGTGGTGTGTTTTTCTCATTTCTCTCCCATAAATCCCCTTCTCATCTCCCATGTGCAGCGCCCCCACCAGCTCACATTCAGTCTCAACCCTCTCTGACAGCCACAAGGCCAGGTCCTCCACTCCCTATCTTGTATCTTAGTGCTCATCTCAGTTGCTGGTTAAACCTGTATTATGTGATGAACGAGTGTCTGTCCCTCCCTCTCTGCCATGCCTCCGGCCCCTGCACCCCTGGAGGGCAGGGTGCAGGTGGGTTTTCTCTCACCCACGTGTGCATCTCTAGCGCCTGGCACGGACAGGCACGCTGCCCTTCTGTGTAGCGAGTGAACACAGCTGCCTCCCGCTCTCCTGCCCGGTGGGGAGACGGCCTCGGCCGAGTTCTGGGGGTGATGCAGCATGGTGGCCTCTGAGGTCTTTCCTCAGCATGGTGCTGCTGAGCTCCAGGGCACAGCGGGGACCCTGAACCTGGACTTGAGGAAGGGGTTTGTGTGATCGCCACAGGGGACCAGCCCTCAGCCTGTGCCCTCTCTGCTCCCTGGGCACTTTGCTCCACATGGCAGGCTGCCCTTTGTCCCCAGACTGACACTCTGTCTTGCAACCCCGTACAGTTCCCTTGTACAGTTCCCTTTGTCTGGAACACCCTCCCTGCTTTCTCTGCCTGCAGAGAGCCGGCTCATCTTTCAAGGTCCAGTGTGGGGATTTCCTCTTGTGGGACAAGTTCCCAATTACCCGGGGTGAACCTGTCTTTTGAGTGCTGGAGGCCTCTTGTCACTACCTCTGGATCCTATTTGTCACACTCTGTTTTGAGCACATCCAGGGTAGAACCTGCACCGGTGATGGCAAACCTGTCAGAGCTTTCAATGATAGCAAACGGCCTGCTGCAGCACGCGTGCCATAGGCTCACTGCTGCCGACCTAGACCCTCCCTCCCCCATCAAGCGCTGGCCAGTGGCAGGGGCTCATTAAATAAGTGGTGGCTGGGGCTGGAGCTTTTCTGGGGTCACAGTGACAGCAGGTCCCTGCAGCCAGGTAGAGAGGGAAGAGGCGGGCAGGGAGGGAAATGTTTCCTTTCTTCTCTCCTAAGGCCTTTCCATTGTCCCACCCTTAGTTTGCCACCTTCAGAGGTTTCAATGATACCAAATTAACACTCTTCCGAGCCCATGATGCTGCCACCAGGGCTGTGGTGTCCTGGGCTTTCTGCCTCCATCTGAGAGGGACCTTCTCAGGCCCCCACTGTCAGCAGCCTGCTCACTTGCCACATTCTTTAAACCTCAGTCAAACCCGAGCAAATCCCTGGTCTGTACCACCTAGCAGGTAGAGGAAGAGACATGAGAGGGATCCCTCCAGAGCAGCCGGAAGGGTGGAGATCGACCTCCGCCGGTAACACCCTTGTTTTACTCAGGCATTCACACTCTTCCGAGCCTCATGGCATGTTTGGGGCCTCCTGGGCAGTACTGAGTTAAGGCCAGGATGGCCAGTCATGGGTCCTGTTCCCTCTCTAGGCATCAGCTACAGAGAAATACGAAGGGCCACCTTCCCCTCAGGAAGAGATGATGGGCTCTGACCTCCACTCAGGACCCGTTCCCAGCTCATACCCAGCCAAACGGGTTCAAGGGAGAATGATTGTTTAGAGGCAGCTCCAGGCAGGACTCGGACTCTGTACCAGGGAAGGGCCTGCTTAGGGAGGAGGCAGGGAGGGAGGGAGGGCAGACTGCGCCTTGAGTTACCCCATCCTCTGCCCGGGGCTGGTGTGAGAGTAGCCTGGCCTCATTAGCGGGAAAGCACAGGGTCATTAGACACAGGCGGAGGAGTGGCTAGCTCAGGGCCACGAGTTCCCTCAGTCCTCTTCCAGAGACTGGCCAGGCCACTGCCTTGCCTTTGGGGCCCCAGGCATGAACCCCCACCGCAGCGTGCCCACATGCCTTCCCTCTCTGACACAGCAACACCCAGCCCCTTCCCTGTGTGAAGAAGGCTCGGGGTTAGATATGACACTCAGCTGTTATTTCCTGGAGTGATTCCTCTGTAGCTGTAAGGTCTTTCATTTGTACAGAGTTTCCTGGTTCATGCGGCCTTCACATATATCAGCCCACTCACCCTGTGTGTGTGCCTGGGGACTGTCTTGGATCACATTCTGCTTCCGTTGTACAGAGGGAGAAAATGAGTCTCAAGAGCTGCCCTTGTGGTCTTTGATTCTGTGGTTGTTGCTCCTGTGAGCTGTCCCAGAAACTGCTCCTCTGTCTGCTACTCCCTCAGAAGGCACTCAGGGGCCCTCAGTGCCACCCAGCAGCAGCTCTGACTGGCACTGCTCTTCTCTTCACCATGAGCCCTAGAGGCTGGCGCCTCGCTGTGCTGCTGGACTGGGCAGCAGGCAGCTGGGGCTTCGGTCCCCACGGTTCCGGCAGAAGCAGGAAGCCCCTCCCTTGCTCTGTCCTTGCCAGACCTTTTTTCCTTGGAGGCTCATGGGAAGTACTTGGGCAGAGGTCAGAGGAGGGTCACGTGAGGGCCCAGCAGGTCACATCCTTTGCCCCTGGACAGCTCCTTCCCCTGTTTCCCTCTCCTCCCCTCACTGCCCCTCCTCTTTTCTTCCGGTAAGTGCGGCACCCCGGCAGAGGAAGGCCTGGTCTCACCTCAGACCCCGCTATTTTCCCTTCCCTTCCCTACACCTTCCTTGTGCTTCCTGAAAGGTGGAGTTGATTCTGTTCCCTGAGAAAGTGGAGATGCTCCAGGTTCTCAGAGGAGGAGGACAAGAGAGGAGAGCGTCAGAAATGACCCATTAGAAGATCTCCACAAACACTCTAGGTCATTTTGGGGATCTCTGCGCTGTTTTCCTCAAGAAGAAGAACCATTTTCCCTAGTGAGTAACTGCTCTTGAAACTATAACACCACCCTTCAGCCAACAGACTGGGAGATGCTGTGCAAACAAACAGGCTGGATTGTCGGAAGGGACGGCCCTGGCTTGTGTGGCCCGCTTCATTGGTGGGCAATGGAGGGAGAGAGGAAGCCAGCTGTGTGAGGGGCTGGGTGTGCTGCAGTGAGCGAATTCTGAGCAGACAGCCCTCAGCCTGCTTGAAGGGCCCTTCACAGGCGCACACCCTCCCCCAGCCTTAGCAGCTGGGGTACCCACACTCACCATGCTGGCTCTGGGGTTGTCCAGTTTTCCCATACTCGGTGCTGAGATCAGCGACCAGAGGCCGGCGGAGAGCCTTCTGGGACGGGCCCCGCGGGCAGGTCAGTGCCGGCTGGAGGCCTGAGTGCGGGGCAGGCCTCGGTCCCTCACGGCCAGCATTCTCTCCCCTCAGCAAGCTGACCGCTCTGCTGCTGTATTCCAGGAGTGATTTGGGCACTGTGGGGCTGCTCATTAAAACAGTCCCATGAATGAAGTTGCCAAACTGGAATGATTGTGTATCTTGTAACGTGACACCCATATTAGGGGCAGGAACAACACCTGGAGTCATTCATGAGCCCTTTGGCCTCCTCGAACAGGTGACACACCTGCATTGTTACAAAAGCCTTCTCGCCCCAATGGAACGGCTTCTCTCTCCTGGTTGCGTGACTTCTCATTGTGTGGGCACTCTTGTTTGGGGTTGGAGGAAGTTGGAGGAGTCTGGGGTTGGGATGGCAGAATTTGATGCTCCTCAGAATGGGATTGTTGCCATGTGTGGAGTAACAGAGTTGGAAAATTCATGGAGAAGGAGAGGGTTTCTTCCCTTGAGGGTACTCTACCCCCTTCCCTGGACTCCAAGCCAAGCTGTCCAGCACAGGACTAATACACAGTGTAGCAGCCAGCTTCTCCTCCGAGGGTCTCATGGCCCATTACCACTTATGAGAATCACTGTTGGTGTCCTGCTAGAGCCCAGGGCCTCTACTCCACACTTACTCCCCCTGATTTGTGTCTCACTGCATCCTGACGGCTGGAGCGGCCCCTAACCAGCGGGTGTGCAAGGTGAAAACTGGGAATCACAGACTGCAGGGTACTTGTCCACTGCTGTTCCTCCGTTCCATGGTGCTGAAACTAAATTTTACAGACCCGAAACTCCAGGTCACATAGTAAGCTAATGTCTGATTCCGAACAAACCCAGACCTTCTGTTTCTCAGCCCTGGTCTCCCAGGAGACCAGCCCGGGTTCTCCATGTGTGTTGGGCCGTCTGTTGATAGTGTGCTTCTGTGTGTCATCTCTTTAATTCTCACAACAACCCTCTGAGGAATATTTGGCTCCACTCGATAGCCGAGGAAGCCATAGCTTATGGAGATGAAGAGGTTCCAGGTAGAGCTGGGACCGAGGTCTGGGTTTCCTCCCACTGCCAGTCATGTGAACAGCCTCAGGAAGCCCTGGGTGTACGGCTCAGGATGGCATGGCCTGCGGCAGACCCCAGGGTGTCCGAGAGGGAAGAATTCCTTGTAGATGTAATTGACTGTGGCCTGATCTTGGTGAATCAAGGCCGGGTGGCTTCAGGCTTGATCTGAGGTGGACTGGAAGCCTCCTGTACATGGCCTCAGCTCTTCCCCCAGGGCAGTGGGCACGAGAGTTGCAAGTGTGGGCCAGCGCTGAGAGCCTGTGAGGTTGGAACAGATGACATCAGAGCACAGACTCTAGGAGGCCCCTCCTTTTTAAGAGTGACTTCAGCATTGGGGGCCACCCTGGGCCAGGCTTTCCCTTCCCTTGGTTCCTGTAGATGCCAGAAAAAACATCTGGCCTACAGGTTTCCATTTCCTCACCTGGTGCTCAGGTGAACCAGGAAAGAGACAGCTGCCTGGGCAGGATGGTTGCCGGGTGGGGCTGGTGGGAAGGATGATTTCTCAGCCTTCCTCCCTCCAGCTCTGGCACCAGACTCCACTGGGTCTGGGAACCTGGGGAGAAACCTGGAGCGGAAGCACGCAGGCAGGCTGGGCAGGCTGCTGGGATACCTGGGGAAAGGGGCAGCAAGGCTACAGGTAGAGAGGCTGTGGGGGCAGAGAGCAGAGGCCATCATCTCTCCAGGGCCAGGCGTGAGCAGCCAGGCCTGAGCCTCCATTCCCCTGAGGAGGCCTCAGCTCCCTCAACACCAACCTGCACTACCTCTCTCTCTATTTCACTCATCCCGCCTTCTGTTTTTCCTTCCTCCTTCTTTCCTTTGATTCCCATTTTATCTCTTCCTCTCTTTTTCCAGCAACGTTTCCTCTTCTTCCTTTCTTCTGCTTCCAGCAAATGGTCAAGGTCAGGGGCAGAGTGAATCTCAAGCTTTAGAGCCCCTCACTTGCATGACCCTGGTGAAGGCCCTAGAAGTATACCCTTACAGTTGTATGTGCTTATAACCTGTGCAGAAATTTTTGGTATAGTTTTTCTGGGGTTTTTTTTTTGTTTTGTTTTGTTTTGTTTTTTTGGTACTGGGGATCGAACTCAGGTCCTTGTGCTTGCAAGGCAAGCACTTTAACCACTGAGCTAAATCCCCAGCCCGGTATAGTTTTTTAAAGGAAGGCCCCTCAAAATGCATAAGCTTCGGGCCTCGCACAACCTGGACTGCCCTTGGTAAGAGCATGGGTTCTGGTAGCCTGAAGTCCTGTGTGCTAATCTCAACTACTAATTATTTGTGTAATTATGGACATTTTATGTAACTCTCCTGCACTCTAGCTATCTTTCTCACTGTAAAGAGAATAATAATAGTAACGACCTGGTAAGTTTGCCATGAAAGTGAAATGAGCTAATCTATGTGATGTGTGAGGCATTTAAAAGAGAGTTTGTGAACAGAGCTCTTATTCCTATTCATTTCCCCACATGTGTGTTTACTGAGCTCATGCTAGAACACATTTTTATGCTAAATGCTGGAGACTAGACAAGAAAAGACACAGGCCCTGACTATACCTGCCTTGTAGTCTACTGGAGGAGATAGGAAGCATCCATAAATTATGCCAGCTTTTCAGCTTTCACTGTCCTCTCCCTCCCTTCCTTCTTCTCTGCCTTCATTCCTCTTTGCCTTCATTTTCACTCTAGGATATTTTTATTTAGCTATGTAATTTACAGGACTGTATATGAATTGCCAGTTGTGTTACAATATGCATTTGATATTTGTTTGTTTTTGAGACAGAATCTTGTTATGATCCTAATGAGTTTGGTTGGCCTCTAACTCACTAAGTTGCCCAGGCAGGCCTTGAATTCATGATCCTCCTGCCTCAGTTTCCCAGAAGGTTGGGATTACTGATGTGTACCATCATGACCAGTTGGATGTTAATATCAGGAGTCGCCCACCTTCCCATCCGTATGTGGCTGCCCCTCCATCCATCTAACCACCCACACATTCATCCACACCTGACCCCTGCAGGTGTTTTCTATGGTGTTATCAGACAGTGTAGCTTGACACTCGGAGAAAATGAAAAAGCTCCTGCTTCAGTCTGCCCTGGTACTGCGCTTTCCCTGTTAAAGCTGTCAAAGCAGGGCTTCTGGCGTGGCAGGCCTTCTAGGTCCTCCTGTTCAAGATATAGTCAAAGCCTGTCATCTGGCAGCTTGTTAGACATGTGGAATCTCAGCTCCGCACAATCAGATCCGCATCACAAGCTCTCCAGGCAAGGACGCACATGCTCCTCCAGGCGGAGCTTCTCCAGCTCTCTTCCCACTCTCAGGAGCAGGTAGAAGCCGTCATCTTTGGAGCTGAAGTCAGAGTGGGCACTTCACACAGAAGAACCCCTGGGGATCCTTCCAGCCCACAGAGCCTATGGCTCCTCTCTCTGAACCAAGTGAGGCACTTTGATTCAAGCCTCTTCCGAGGGATCAGGGAGGCAGAGGTGCAGGAGCCGAGCAGGAGCTGGCCGTGCCAGGACCCCCCACGACAAGCAGCTGCGGAGAGCACACTGCCTGTCCCACGGGGCCAGCCAGCAGCAGTCCACTCACTGTGAAGGGTGCACGTGTGGCTGTCGGCTCCCCAGCTTTCAGGAGAGGCTTTTCACTGTTTAGAGACACTTCTCCCAAGACACGATTTAGGCCCAGAGGCAGTCCAGTGGAGCCTCAAGCATACACACCAAAGCCAAATGGGGGACGCTGAGACTGTCAAACTCTGGCCGACCCCCAGGCACTTCAGTGGCTGGGCACTGACCTTCCTTTAGCGGCCCCTGCCAGGTGGGCAGAGCTCCCTTCCACAGGTGCATAACTTCAGGCTGGGGAGGGGGATGGGGGAGATAGGTGTGAGCCTGATGGAGTGATGGCACATTCGCTTCATTAGGCAAGCTTGTATGAAGACATTGATTCATTCCATTCTCCCAGCCACCTGGGACGTGTGTACCGTGGTCAGCTTTGTTTTTCAAAGGAGGAAATCGAGGTTCAGACAGGGTTGGGATCAGGTCTATGTAACCTAGGAGTCCCAGGCCTTTTTTCCACTGCACTGGACACAGGTGGGGCCTGCATGGATGGTGGAGAGGACCTGCGATGGCCTTTGCAATCCTCTGGGGACCTCTGAGAGTCCACCCTGGAGCACCAGAGACCTGTGTGGGCCTGCCTGAGTCCCAGCGGGTGGTTTCCACCTGGCTGTGTAATTTGGTAGCAGTCTTGGTGAAAGACTTTTCATTAGCTCTCTTCCCTCAATTTAGGTGAGGAACAAATTTCAGATGATTTCCAAATGCGGTATCTCTCTCTCTCATCTGTCTCTGTCGATGGTGCTAGGGATTGAACCCAGGGAATGCTAGGCAAGCACTCTACCACTGAGCTGCAGCTCCAGCCTTTTCCTTCTCGTTTGTCTCTCAAGAACACCCCTAATCTTACCCCCAGCAGCCCCATGCATAAAAGACACAGAGAGGGCAATCTCACTGGTAGATTCTCCTTTAATCACAATTGTGCTGCAGATTTGAGATGATAAACAAACGATACTTTGGTAATTTTTTGTAAAAAGGAACGTGGCTAGAAAGTGAATAGTACAAGCTTACTGTATCACATTTATTTTCTCATGACCCAATAACATATATGTGGAACAACCCTCACGTACAGCTTAAATCTAAGCTATCGCTGCTCTGCCACCTGCTAGCAGTCTCACTTGAGGCATGTTACTCAATATCTCTGTGTCTCGTTTTCCTCATCTGTAAAATGGGGACAATAATAGGACTGTTGTGATGACTAATGTGCTTACAGTGGTACCTGGCACACAGTAAGTCTCACACACACACACACACACACACTCACACACACACACAGAGTCTTAATTACTTGTGTGTCACTGAGACACAATACCTGACCCACAACTCTAGGGAAAAAAAGTTTATTTTGGCTCACAATTTGTAGAAGTTTCAGTCCATGGTTGTCTGGCTGTAAGGCAGGGTGCATGGCAGAAGAGAAATAGCTTACGGCAGGGCAGCAGGAGGCAGAGAGTGATCCAGAGGTGAGGGAGGGAGATGGACTCTACCAGGCCACACGCCTAGGGACCCACTTCCTCCACATTTAGCTATAAACTCCTTAGTGGACTAATCCACCGATGAGTATCACAGCCCCGGGATCCGATCACCTCCTCAAAGCCCCACCTCTGAGCACAGGAGGCTTTGAGGGGATATGTAGCTGTAAACCATAGCACATACACACATACACACACAACTGGTGAAGTAAACATGATTATTATTTCAGTTAAAGGCTAAGTGAATCATTCTTTTTTTTTTTAATTATTTTTACCAAGAACATGTATTGGTACATTGTATACATAATGATCATAATCAACATGGTTATTTTGTACCTGTACATGATACATCTTGGTTTTCCCCCCTCTTCCCCCCTTCCCCTCCCCTCCCTTCCATTCACCCACCCCTCCCTATTTGCAACAAAGTGAATCATTCTTGTCAAGACAGATTTTTATATTATTATATAGGACTACCATATAGTCTACAACCAGTATTAATTCTCTGTTGTTTCATCAACAGCTCATACTTTTATTCAAGTTCTAAGTCCTTCTGCCAGCTCTGTGGGCAGAGGCAGGACCCTCTTTCTTTGGCTTTAGTAACCTGCACGGTTAATAGCCGCACATCTCACCCTAAGGTGGGGTTGTGTGATACGACATATCCTCACAGGAATAGAAGGGATAACGCTGTTAGGCCTCTGCCCACTGCCCACAGACTGTCTGGTAAGAAGTTGGCTTCACTCAGACCTGTAACTTGGGAACATAGAGAAGGTCCGGATATGGTCCATCCCTGCTCTGGGAGGCGCTGCACTGTGTCTGGGGGTGGGGTGGGTTGCAGCCCTTCTGGGTTCTCCGACCTGCTTGGAGCTGTTCAGCTCATTCAGTGCAGAGGTCCAGCCCCGAGCCCCATAGAGGCGGTTTGCTTGTGCATCTCTGGGGATCAGTTTGCAGGCCCATCAATTTGTAGTTTGAGGCTGGCTGGGTGCCAACCAGGGGAGACGGTGCTGCAGACGGGCACCTGAGAAGACAGCATGCCAGATTCCTTCTGGCCCTGCCATTTTAGGGTGCCTTTGGGAGGCCCTGAATCATAAAATGATCGAGCTCTGTCCTTGTGCAGAGGTACTGTGACAATATTGGCAGACAAGATCAAGGCAGGTTCCAGTCTCATCCAAGAAGCTGACAAATCATTAGTGTGAGCCGCCTCTCAAGAATATGCTCTCGAAGTGGCAGGTTGGGAACAGAAGCAGCAAGCTTTTGTTGTCGCATCTGCAGGTGCAGAGGGAGAACGTGCTCCTGCTGGGGAAGGGACACCTTGTGGTCTCTGCACAGTGCATCACAGTAACAAACCACTTTTCCTCACTTGACTTCCAAAACAACCCCGCGTAGTCCCCGAGAGGACTGAGGCCCAGAGAAGCCAAGTGCCTAGTCTGTCATCTGCCTGATACTGACCCAGGCCAGAGCCTCGTCACGAGGCTCCTTATTCTGCCTTTTATTGGCAATTCAGCATTCGTCCTGCTGCTGGACTGTAGATGCCTGTGCTGGGGTGCTAGTGTCACCCGAAGAATTCACGCCCATGTGGAACCTCAGAATGTGGTCTTCTTTGGAAATGGGGCGCTGTGGATACTGTATTATTAGTTAAGATTAGGTCAGGCTTGAGTACAGTCGGTTCATCCTGTACATCTGGTTTCCTCATAAGAAAGGGGGGAGGGACACAGAGACTTGAGACACATGTCGGGGGAAGAGGATGTGGAGATGAGCGGGGAAGACAACTGAGCGGAGATAGAGGCGGAGGTTGGAGTGATGCTGCCACACACCACGGAGAGCTGCAGCTACCAGAAGCTGAAAGAGACAAGGAAACCTCCTGCTATCCCAAGTTCATGTGACGGAAGCCTAATCCCCAGTCCACAGTGTGGAGTGGCTGGTGAATGCACTGATACTGATGTCACAGGAACGGGTTAAACACTGTGGGAGTGGAGTCCTGATCAAAAGATGTGTTCAGCCATCATCCATGAGACAGAAGTCTCTCATGTATATCTGCTTGCCCTTTTGCCATGTTAGGGTGCATGCCAGCACTGTGCTCTTGGGCTTGAGAAAGACATTTCTCTCCTTTATGAAGGATACCCAGTGCTATGGTTTGGATAAGCATCCTCCGAAGGTGTATGACTGAAAGGCTTGCCCCTCAGTCTGTAGCGCTACTGGGAGGTAGTGGAACCTTCAAGAGCTGGGGCCTAGTGAGAGGTCTTCCGGTCATAGGGAAATGTGCCTTGGAAGGGGATCCTGGGACCCCAGCCCCTCCTCTTTCTCTTCCTTTTCTTCCTGGCCACCATGAAACAAGCAGCTTTGCCCCGTCATGCTTTTCTGCCATGAGATATTGCCTTGCCACAGAAAGCAATAGGGTCAATCAACCATAGACTGCAGCCTCTGAAACCATAAACTGAAACAAATCTTTTCTCCTTGTAAGTTGGCTATCTCGGGTATTTTGTCACAGTGATGGGAAGTGGACTGACACACCCTGTTTCTGGCATTCTGAAATAGCAGCACAAAATGGACTAAGAAAGGTCCTCCTTGAATGAAGTGTGGCCCCACTGATGCCTTTGTGTCCATTTCCGACCTCCAGAACAAATGAGAGACAACATGTTTCTATTGTTTTAAGCCCTCTAGTTGTGGCACTTTGCTCCCACAGCCCTAGGAGATGAATGCGGTGCCTCCAAAGGGGTTGTGTCTTACTCTTCTCTCTTTCCCTTGTTTCCTGGTGTTGCTGAATCCATGTCTTCCTCAAAAGGTGCACACACAGAAGAGTAGAAAGCTGGCGGCTATGCTCTGTGCGGACAAAGTTTCCAATCCTTGATCTGGATTGTACTTATTGCAGCAGATCCACCTGTCTAAGCCCATTTGCCTTTTTATTTAGTATAATGTCTGCTGCCTCGGCCACATCACTAGTGTGCCCTATCTGTGTGCATGAGTGTGATGGTGTGAGGGGAACGAAGAGGCCACGTGGCTCAGAGAGTCCCTTGAATCCAACCACCATGGGCTGGTGGCCTTGAAGTGTGGACAAAGGGCTATTCTGAATCCACCTCTTGGCCTTCAAACGCAGACTTGATCGCTATTTCCTGAGGAAGCTGGGCATGGGCCTGAGGCTGTGAGGTTTTCACAGCATGAAGGTGCCATGTTTTTTGCTTTTGTGTGAAGACTCCCTCTTGGAGGAGGATCTGATCTTGCTCAGTCTGCCACCTATAGGAAAAGATAGAAAGGAAGCAGCCCAAAGTACATCCCCTGCCAGAACCACTGAACCAGATATTTGCAGATGTCAGGTCACAGACCTTGCCTGTTTACTGCTTCCATCACTGTCCTCAGACGGTCTCTTCATTCTGGGACTCTCTGCTTCCTGTCCTGTGCTGAAGGGGGTAGAGTGTGCATGGAGGCCACACGAGCAGTGAGTAGAAAGGGGAGTGTGAATCAGAGAGAACATGGGTTCAGTACAAGTCCCTGTCTGGTGATTGTCTCAGTCCATTTTGTGCGGCTGTATTAGAAGACTTGAGACTGGGTCATTATAATGAACAGAAATTTACTGGCTTCTGGAGACAGACAAGTGTGACACTGAAGGGCTAGAAAATCCCTGGCAGGAGCCTTTTTGCTGTGTCATTCCATGGTGAAAGGGGTAGTGGTGGTGGATACCCTGTTTTATGTAAATGTCCTTTTATACTGAACCCACTTTCCCAACAACCAATCCAGTCCTTTGATAACGGCATTAGTTCATTTGCTCTGTCCCTGTGGCCTGGTTATCTCTCTTTAGGCCCCACCTCCCAGCACAGTTTCATTCCTCAGTTGTTTTCAGCATACGCTTCATGTGGAGGACACATACTTAAAGTGGGGGGCACGTTCGGACCATAGCAGCAACGTGGCTAAACCAGTCTCATGTATTTGTGGGGCTCTTGGGCTTGCCCCCATGAGAGACCGTCATCTTTTGATCCGCAGCATCAGCACAGTGACTGGCACACAAAAGCTGCTCAAAAGTTGGCCGCTTAAATTTAAGACACAACTCCTCCCGGAGAGGAAGATAGAGCAGTAATATAAAGGCAAGGCAGACAGACTGGGTAAGAGGCAGTTGTGATAGTTCAGGGAAAGACGGGGAAGGTCTGAGTCAAGACACGGCCCACACGGAAGAAGGGAAATACTGTTTACTATCATTCTACTCAATTGTGACCTAAGCTACATCCTACATCTAAGATGTCTAATGCTGTCCTAATAACCTTGTAAATGCGATCTTAACTTTTCCATTTTACAGATGAGGGGATTGAGGGAGCTGGGAGAGCACACAGCCTGTGGTTGGCCGGAAGAGCAGAGCCCAAGCTTGGTGCGGAGTTCTGGGCTGCTGGAGTGTAGACGTGTTGCTGAGGCAGAATCCAAAGGACTGGCTGTAAGAGGAACGGTGATGACTCAGGTTTCTATGTGAGCGATGGAGTCAGTGGTGGGCCATTAACAGATGAAGGCATGTGGTTGAGCCCTTTGGAAGAGAGAATGCTTTTAGATAGTCTGTGTCCAGGCCCCAGCACATCCTGCTGAGGATAATTTACTGAGAATGCTTGTGCCTCTGGCTTTACTGAGTGCTTTTGGCCGTGGAAAGACGACTGGGGCGAGGCTGCTGGCTCCTGGATGCCACTTGGCATTGGCAGAGTTGCCAGGTGGCAGAAGCCCATTCCCCCACCCCAGGTCTCAGCTTTTCCAAATAGACTTCATCTCCAACCTTAAAGGCCCTCAGCGAGGCACCTGTGTGAGGTCTGACGCACGGAGCTAGCCTGGACACCCCTCACGCCACCTTCCTTCTCCCTCATCCTCTCCCTGCCCATTATCCAGGCTGCCTGCCGAGCAGTGAGTTCAAGTCCAGAATGAAAGTTCTTGAAGCTGAAGTCCGCAGGCCCAGATATCCCTGGACCTCGTCCGGGTGTCTGGGAGAGTCCCTCAGTCATCCAGCATGTACCTAGCACCTACAGCATGCTGGCTGCCGAGGACACAGAGGTGCTGAGGGCACTTTCCCTGCCTGCAGGCTCTCCAGCAGGGCGGGGAGGCGACTTGACACAGATGTTGTACTGTGAGGTCACTGATAACTGCTGAGATGAAGGCAAACAGAGGCAGAAAGATCAGGGCTGCCAGCCAAGGCGGTAACATTTGAACTGAGCTTATGAAGGTGAATAGGACTTTGTCAGGTGGGCAACTGGAGGCACAGAGGGGAGAGGAGTATCTTCAGCCCAGAGAGGAAGCTGTGTGGGTTTGGGGAAACAGCAATTCATTCCACAAATTCGTGCTGACCCCGCTCTCTAAGCCAGCCCGTACTCAAGTTGGGGCGATAAATAATGCATGGCCCCAGTGAAGAGACTCTCACAAAGGATAGCTTCTTTCTGAAAGACTTGCACAGAGCTAAGGAATTTGGACACAGACCTTTCATACAGTTCAGACGTCTCCACACAACGTTTCTTGAATCCAGAGACTATGCAGGATGAAACATTGGGATACACATAAATAAATAAGCGTTTATTTATGTGTATTGCCTAACCAAAGACAAAGAAAGGATTTGGGCTCTTCTAATTCATGTAAGAGTTGGACCTGGGACCTGGGACTAGTCCTCACGTCACAGGCTCGCCTGGTGCAAGCAGGGTCTGAGGGAAGGGAGGCACAGGAGCTCCATGACAAGGTCCAGAGGGGGCGGGGCCGTGCATCTTTATTCACTTTCCACATATTGCGACATATTTATATCGGGTCAGCGAAGTGGATTTATCTGTGCTTTTACCTAGTTTTAAGTGACTTAATACTCACACAATGGAGGAAGCACTTAGCAAAATTTCTAGAAGGTGCTGGGATCAAGAGAAGGCCAGTAGCACAGATATGAACAAAGATCAAGAACTGGCAGCCAGGCGTGGTGAGGCACTCCTGCAATCCCAGCACTTGGGAGGCTGAGGCATGGGGGTTGCCTTGAGTCTGAGGCCAGCCTGGGCTACATAGTGAGTTCAAGGATAGCTTAAACTACATTGCAAGACCCTGACTCAAAAAACACAGCAAAGGGGCTGGAGATTTAACTTGGTGGTTAGAGTGCTTGCCTTGCAAGCACAAGGCCCTGAGTTCGATCCCCAGCACTAAGAAAACAAAACAAAACAAACAAACAACAAAGCAAAATAAAACAGAAATGGCAAAGTTGTTGCTGCTCTCCACTCAGAATGGGCTCTTCATTATCTGCCTATTTTGAGTTAAAATTTATAGCAACAGAAGCTGGCCAAAAAATTCCACATTACCAAAATAACTATAAGTACAGATTCATATCTCTTGGTATCAGTAATATAATACTTGCATAAAGGTTTATTATGCCTTCAGATATTGGCTAATGATAACAGTGCGTGTAAACATAATTTGAAAGTAAATGCACATGTATCAGAGATAGGTGGTTTTTTCCCTATCAATATGGATTGAAGAAGTTTGGGGTCAGTAGGAGTTGTGCAAGCGAGAGTGTGTTTCTGCTGTGTTTGTTTTGAAAGAGCATCTGGCACCATGTCGGGGAAGAGACACTGGAGCAGAGAGGGGTGCTGCAGAAGTCTCGGGGACAGCAGATGAGGCCCAGCCCAGGTCAAGGGAACCAAGATAGCAGAGAGACATTCGCACACAAACTGGACTTGGTGACTAACTAGACTTGGCAGACAAGGGGAAAGGATCCAGGGTGATTTTCTCTTCTGGAAGACAAAGCAAATTGTGACGCCATTTTATTTACCAAGAGGGCAAGCAGGAGTGCGGAGCGGGTTTGAGGAAGAAGATAAACAGGTCGAGCCAGACAAGCCAGACTCGGAGCTGCCTGCTCCCTCAGCGTCTAGAGGCTTGATGGCGGTTTAGGGCAGGGCCTGAGTAGTGGTGCTGATGGAAGCTCTCAAAGGAAACAAATGGAGTAAAGGAGCAGTAATGGCGTCTTTTGTCTAGACCTCCTGATTCTAGCCAGGCCACTGGTTGTGAGTCCCCAGAATCATACCCTGACCTCTTCCTGTATTTCACTTCTGGGAAACACCCACAATGTGTGTCCCTGTGTCTGCCTCTTCATCTGATTCATTTGGATATGATTAGGGTACTTATTCTCCATGCTCCAGGCCAAAGTCACTGGGACCCATCCGCTGGGGAATGTCCTTTCTGTCATTGTCAGAGCTGAGATAAGCAAAGTGAAAGGTAGAGGAAGGGGAGCGGGGCAGGGTGGAGCGCATACTGTGCAGCTGCCAAGGCTGGGTAGGGACAGGCGCTTCACCAAGCAGAAGGGCTCCAGTGGGGTTTAGAAGAGAAGTAGCCCTTCTGCCCGACCTGGTCCTTTCTGAGTTGGACCATCTGGGCTGCAGGACGTTCTGGACTGAGAGTGTACTTGGGGCTTGACCCGGAGGAGGCCAGCACTTAATATCAGTGATGACTCAGGTTGGCAGCTGGAGGCACCGGCGTGAGCCTCTGGCAGGATTTGAGGGGGTCTATGTGTGTGAAATCAATATGAGCTTGGTGCAGTTTTATTCGCCATTCAAAAATTTTCTTTGGAAGGGGAAGAGTGATACAGACAGGCAAAAAGCTTTAAAATTAAGAAGAAATAAAAGTACGCAAATGGGGATGAGCGAGAGAAAGAGACAGAGAAGGAGAGAAGAGGACAGAAAGGAGAGCAGAAATGTAAGTAGAAAATGACCAGCCGGAAGACACATAAAGGAGAGTGGAATTAAGACAAAGAGACAGCCAGTGAGGGAGACAGACAAAGCAGGCAAACATACACACAAAACAAAAACAAACCAAGCCATGTGCGAGTGGATGAAGAAGCTTAAACTGAGACAAAGCCCGAGGCTGAGGTGTAAGACTGTGGAGGCAGGGATGGAGAGAGGTCAGCTCGCAGCATGAGGCCCATGTCCTTCTTTCCCATTCATATATGTGGCTCCCAATTGCAAAACCGGAAGAGCAGAGCCTAAGTGAACAGCCTGTCTCTATTGCTGACATCTAGCTGGGCTGTGGGATGTTGTAGGTAGATGTTGTCGCCTTTGCTTGGGCCAGGAGGGGACCCCTGGGCAGCCCCGGAAGAGGAGCTGGGCTGGCGTGTGGTCAGGGACGCCGTGAGCTGTCTGGTTCACCTGACTTAATGTTTCAGCTCCGGGGTCCCTCTAGTGACCTGCTTTTGTTTTGGGATGGAATGAAACTGGAAGTCCATTTGGTGGGGGCTCAAGGACCTTCCAATTCAGAGGAGCAGACTGAGTCTTGGTAAACTGAGACCGAGGCTGTGGGTGAGGTCACGCTATGTGCATGGATCGGCCTTGTTACTTGCACGTCAACAGCCAGGGAACCCCCCGCAGCAGCGGGAACCCCCAGCACAAAGAGCTGGTTTTGTGAAATCGGCTCACAGTGGGAGGAGATACAAAGGCTCGGGAGTCGGCGACGCTGCCTTAGTCAGTGACACTTGCACATCTAGACAAAGAAAGTGTCAGCGAAAGGAGGCCCCGGGGTGCAAAGGAAATTGAACTTCACAGATCCTAGTGAGTCAGAGTCCAGCAGCCCAGGTCAGAGGAAGGCCTGGGGAGCAGGGACTCTAGAGGGCTGTGCACACCAGATGGAGGCCCCTGAGGGGCCCTCACTAACTGCGGGGCTTCCCCAGAGCTCAGGAAGCATTCCCCCACCCCCTCCCACGCCCCTCCATCTGATTGTGTGCTCCTCTGATAACCTGGTTACTGACTCGGCTTCCCTGGAACACTGATGCCAAGAAGATAACCTGATGGGGGGACTTGCCGACTAGTCCCTGGAATAATTTACTACTGAAAAGACACAATCCATTTGCATAACACTGCAAAAATGCTGCCCGTGGAGTAGGCAGGTACCAGATCTTTATGCGCTTGTGCTATGCTGTCTTCAAGAGTGTCCGTGAAGTGGGCATGCTTTCCTGTGTTTCACAGGCAGGAAGACAGGCTCAGAGCTGCTTTTGAAGTGGTGTCTTCTGAGGCCAAAGCCTGGTCTCTTAAGCACCTTCCTTCTCACAGGAGGCAGGATTGAAGGTGACCCTGGGCCTTGAGCCCTGGCTTGTCTGTAACCACTCAGTCATCCCCACAGTGGGTGGCATGTGTCCATTTCTGAGATGGTGATGCAACAAGTTCTACGTGTGGACAAGCAGTTCTGGGCGCAGGCGCTGGGCAGAGGACTTGGCGGAAGTTGTGCTCTGGGCAGCTCCGATGGTCCAGGGCCTCCCCTGCAAAGTCCCTCAAACCTGCAAACAGGGCTACTGTGATAGGAGAGCATGGGGCCCGAGGAGCAGGTTGGGGGTGCTTTCTCTGCTGCTTGCTTTTAGGTCAATAAAGGGAAATGAGAAGGGGCTAGGATGGGCATCTGCCTGGGAGCCGCAAGGAGGGGAGTGTGGGAGAAAGGGTGTCTGCCTTCAGGGCTGGTCAAAGGAAGATGGGGAAGCCAGATTGGAATCATCCCTCCAGGGGAACTAGAGCTGACATGGAATGAGAGGAAGGGAAGGGGAAGGTGTGGGCCGTGTCACCTCTGCTTGGGGCCGGAAGGGACATAGGCAACACCGGAAGAGGGGCGGGGCTGGCGTGCAGTTGGGGCCCCGGTGGGCTGTCCAGGGTGCTGGACTTCAGAAAGAAGAACCGCCCCAGCCCCCTCCCCGCCAACTCCAGCTCTGTGAAGAGGTTGCAGACGCCCAGTGGCAACTGCTTTCCCCTCCTTCCCCCGGGGACCCAGAGCCATGTAGGACATAAGCCTGGAAGGGAAAGGCAGCCGCAGACAGTCCTCCAGGGGAACAAGACAATCATATCTGCGTTTTTACCATGAATGCGTCTCAGAGATATGAAGAAAGGCAGTTATAACGTTGGCCGAAGCAGCAGAACTGCAGCAAAATCCTGACTCATGCTTTCCAAGGCCAAGAGATCTTATTTTGGTATCATCCAGCTCTTTCATTAGCACCAAGCATTGATTGTAAGATACCTGAGCAGGAGGTGGGAGAGGGTGTCCCCGCTCAGAGCATGAAAATGGGGCTGGGGATCCTGCTGGTGGAGAAAGTCCTCATCCTCTCTGCCATCCTTGTTCACCAGGGAGGTAGTGAGATGCGGGGTGTCTGGGCTCTGGGTGGAGACTCCAGGTAGGCCGCCAGGGACAGGGGCCATCTTGGGACAAAAAGCCTACTAATGGATGTGGTCTGAGAGAGTCCTGCAGCATGGGAGTTGGGTTGTTGGCTAGGGTCCTGGGCTTGGACAAAGCCTGGCTGCTTCCTACTGCCCCATCCAGCCCTGTACCCAACCTCTCCTTGCTCCACACAAGTGGGTCTACAGGTTTATCTGCCAGGGCTGTGCAGCCTCCATTGGCTCCCAGCAGGTGCCCAAGCTCAGGGCTGGGAGATAAGATGCTAATCAAATTCTCTGCCTTTAGGTGCTTAGCTATAGTCAGCTTTTACCTTCCCTCCCCAAGAGGGAGCTGGAGTTCTCTGGTCCTCAGCAGGTCTGGCTGCCCAGGGTGGGTCCCCTGACTCTTTATAAATTTCTCCTGCAGTGCTGAGAACCTCACCTCGGGTCCAGATCTGGGGCTTGCTAACAGCACTGCAGTGTGTCATCTGGGCCTCGAGGCGGGCAGAGCTGGAGGAATCTGGGATGCTTTCCCAGGTGAGGAAAGGAACGGAGGTGAGTCACACTGCAGGACCCTCTGAGGCAAAGGGATTTCTGGGGCACCCAATGTCTCACTATGTTGCTTGTCTTGGCATTGTAGCCCCCATTCCCTGGCTTGTGTTGGGCACTGGTGGCCATCCTCTGTGCAGGGTACACGTTAGCCTTTCAGGTGTGTTAGTCTTTAAGTCACTCTGCGGTGGGGTTTAAAAGGCAGCTCGCTGTTCTAGATGAGAGAGGTGAGCCCAGGTAAGGGGCAGATCCAGGGCCTGCCAGGCCTGTGGGCTGGATGCCTTCCCCTTCTGTTGATACATTTGTTAGAAAGCACCACTTCCCTTCCCAGATGGAGACCCACCTTCGCGCGGCCCAGGCTGCACCGGTGGCAGCGTTCTTTACACTCCTGATCTTGTCTCCTCACTTCTCACATCAGTTCGAAGCAATGAGATGATATTTATGGTGAGTAGGAAGCCCCATACCCTTTTCTGGCTATAACTTCTCCATAAGACAGCCAGGATCTAATGGGAATTTTTTTCCCCTAGTACTGGATATTGAACCCAGGGCCTTCATATTGAGTTTCACCCTCAGCTCTTTTTAAAATTTTGAGACAAGATCTTGTGAAATCACTGAGTTGTCCAGTTTGGGTTTGAACATGTGGTCGTCCTGCCTCAGCCTCCCAGACTGTCCTGGATGTTTTTAATTGTCCACCCAGGCACCTACAGAGCTTTGTGTTGGACCAAACAGGTGCTTACAAGTGTTTGGTGATTTTGACTGAGGCTTTGCCAGAGATACCAGCTTGGGCAAGCCCGAGTGTGGAAGAGCAGGGAGGGCCCTTTTCCAGATAAGACCATGGCCTGGGATGGGACCTCACCCAGCTCAGTCACAGCCTGGTATCCGTTCCGTCCCGTTTGTAACTTGCCCATCTGTCCTTTGTTGACCTCACTCCTGCTTCCCTCCCATTCCCACCACTGCCTCAAGAGCTGTGTTCTCTTTGAGGCCAGGAAGGGGGAGAGGCTCCAAAACTGCAGAAGGGCCTCCCATTTCTTCCCAGGTACTCGGGGCCAGGCTCTGGTCCCATCCCAGAACAGCCTGGCCTGCGGGTGGGATATAAATGCGCCCCAGCCTTACAGTCAGGGGTGCAACAGGTGGCACCCGGCCAGACACTGTGCTACCCCGGCTTGAGGGGAGAGACCTCTAGCCCCAAGTTTCTACAAATTCTGAGATTTCTCGTGTTCTTACAAGTGGATTTCTAGTTGGTCCCTATTCTAAGCCAATTGCCTGTCACTACCCATCACAAATGCCCCCTGAGTGCCATCATTTCTCTTTGTGCCTGTGTCACGCTGCCCAGCCGCACATGCCTGCACCTCCCTCTGCCTGGGCCCACTTCCGGCTCTTGCTCCTACCCCATGTCCAGGCCTCGGGGTGAATACCGACCCTGAGATTAGGGTGAGAAGAGAGAAACTGCGATGGGAGGAGTGGCACAGAGTAGACCCTGGAGGTGAGGAGCAGTCAGAGTGTGGCAGGGGGGAGACTCCCTCTGTTTCAACAGCACAGTCCCCATACCAGGGTGACCAGCCACAGAGGCCTGAGACAGTTCTTCTCAGAATTACAAAACTTGCTCTAATTAGGTAGGACATCCAATTAGCTACTCTAATTAGTTGACCTATGGCAAGTAGGAGGAAAGGTGAACAGTTTAATCCCCTGCCTGGGGCTGCCCTGTCCCTGGGGCCAGGTGTCAAATTACAGGCTTGGATGAACTGAAGGTGAATGTAATTTTTCATTTTTAAGATGTTTGTGCTTAACTTCACAAAAATCGCCTCTTGTGTCTCATGGTAAAACTCAGTGTACACTCTGTAGTCATGCCCTCCAACCTACTGGCTTTCCACTCCCTTTCATTACACCTGCTCTTCCGCCCAGTAAGACTCATAGCTCTGACCTTTCGGTCTCTCCCAATCCGTCAGCCTCTTCCCGGCTTTGCTGTTAGCCTTCTCCTGCCCAGCCCCAGGCGAAACCCTTCAACACACCATCCTTTTGCAGAGCCCCCGCCCTGCTTTTCCACAGCACCTGGTCAGACACTGTCCCCCCAGGCCAGCCCTGCACCTGGATGCTGAAAAGTCCTGCAGCTGCTTGAGGTGAACACAGCCACAGGGTGACCTCCACCCCAGGCAACCTCTAAGTCTGTTCTTGCTACGCTCTCAGAATCCCCGAGCTCGCCCCTGGTAGCACCTAATGCCTGTCCTGAAGAGTAGCCCGGCCCCTTTGTCCCCTCCACCACAAGTCTGGGCTGTTGCTCTCACGTCTACGTGCTGCACCTTAGGCAAAACAGTAGTACATAATTACTGAATAAATAAACAGCCGAGGAGGACTTCCCAGAAGAAGACATCGTTAAGTGATGTTTTGTAGGCAGACATGAAATGATGTGGGAAGGAGGTGATGAAGGAATTGTTTAGAGTGGGGGTTTCAGGCACAAATTTCTTCAGAACCCAAGGGAAACGGAAACAAATGACTAGGCGTGTGTCATGGGGAGCAGGAGTCATCTGCGGAAGCCCTGTCCTGTGGCCTGAATGTGGCATTGTCCAGCTCTAACAAAGCCCTGTGCTCAAGTGGAGGTGGTGGGCCAGGGTGGCAATGGCAGTGCGTGACACAGCGCAAGCAGGACTGTCGGGACAGTCGTCAGTGGGTGCGTAAGCAGGCCTGACTTTGCTACCCTGACTCCCCGGAGGACTGGGCTCCATGGCTCATCCTCCTAACGTATATCCAGGGGCTTGGATGAGCTGGGACTTGAGGTCCTACTCAGAGGCTCCAGACTCTCTGGGAAACCACGAGAACGAATGTCATACAAGAGACACAGGAAGTGGGGACGGCCTTTCCTTTTGTTTTATAAGATCCCGTGGGCAGGCACGGAGACCGCCATTGCTGTCAGGAATAGGGCCAAGGGTGTGGTCTTTGGGACCACGAATGCGATGAGTCCTCATAGCCCCACCCAGGCCAAGAAAAGACACACTCTGCAGCACTTACGCTTCCAAGTGAATAAGACCCCCATGAACAGGTGGTCGGCGGGGGTGGGGAGCAGGGGTGGTGTGTTGTCTTGGAGCTCTGCAGCAGGTCCAGGGACTGGGCCCTCCCTGTTGCCTCAAATTCTTGGGAAAGGAGCCATTTCAGCCACCAGGGGGCGTACAGGCCCCAGGAATGGTTTCTCAGGGTCGTGCCGAGAGAAAACAGGGAAGTTTCAGGGAAGGCTGGTCGGAGTGACAGCCGTGCAGATGTGAAACTAGCACTACGCTCTGACCTTTTATTTTTTATTTATGTATTTTTTTTACAGTCTGACCTTTTAAATCACTCTGGCATTATCTCCAGCACTAGAGCCGTTCAGAGATTCATGTATTTAAGAAACGTTTTCCCTGCACTCAGGAGGGAAGCCCTGGGCTGGTGGGGTTTGGGGATAGACTCGGGAGCATCAGGACCCTGGAGGAGCCACAGTTACATCCCCAAAGTTGGCTATTTGTGCTGTGACAGAGGGACACACTAAGCATGACAAAAATCCGAGGATGGAGTGCTGATTCTGTCTGGGACTTCAGAGAGAGCTTCCCAGTGTTCATAGTATTTATTGTGGATCTTGAAGCATGAGTAGGAGTTCACCGGGCTGAAAAGTCAGGGAAAAGCCAAGGCCAGGAGGCAGGGACTTTCTTGGTCTATCTGAGTTCGGCTAGACAGGAGACTACCCGGGCAGAAGTTACAGGCTGAGGCAGAAAGATGGGGTGTTGGCTACTGGGTGTGTAGGGGGGGAGCTTATCTCAGAGGAGAGAGGAGCTGTCCTTGGGAACTGTGGCAGACTGAGATATTGTAGTGCCCAAGGGTTTTACAGTCTTAGAGGCTTTCCTAAAATAAAAATACAAAATTATAAATGCAAAATTAAGTAGAGGGGCTTAGAAGGATCAGGGCAAGTGAGGAGCCTGAGGCTTAGTCTGTTTCATGGTGAGCCCGCCTCTTTGTGGGAAACAGCTTTCACACTCTCTCTACTTCCTTTCAGGGCTCTAGTTTGTCCTTAGCAGCTCCCGCTGGCAGCAACTCCTTTGGTCCTGTCCATCTCCCTTCTTGGGTCTCCTGGAGCCTGGAGCAGCTACAGGAGCCTGGATTCAGGAAGCCAGCAACTGGGGTTTTGTCCAGAAGGGAGGCAGGAGGCACCGCTGGGGTGGTGGGAGATGTCCTTTCACATAAAGTCTTACTCCTAGTTTTTCCAAAGAAGGCCTTGAATCAGACCTGTTACCTTTTAAGCAACACACATGGAAGATTTCTTATCCGCCAAGCCTTTCACACCTGCGCGTCCTCTCCCTGCACCCCCCGAAGCAGGCAATACTGTTCCCACTGCAGAAGGCTCAAAACTGGTCTACCCGACGGACACCTGGCAGGAGTAGACCTCACACACACCTGTTGGTTTACCCTCTGCTGGTTTTGGGGGGGTGGTGCTGGGGATCAAACAGACTCTACTGTTGAGCTACCTTCCCAGCCCCCACGTCCTCCTTGTTCACAACTGGCCCAGCAGTATTTAAGCCCAAAGGGCCTTGCTCGGGCCCCTGCACAGGCAAATGAGCCACCCTAGAGGTGACAGCACAGATGACCTGGCTCGGTATTCCCCCTTCCTGCAGTGTGTTTTGATGGGAACGGTGCATAGGTGGGTGGAGCTGGCAGGCCTTGCTGCCCAGTCTTTCTGTCTATATTGTGGTGAGAAGAGTTCTCATTTTACCCCTTCCTGCGTGGTTGGGGGAACTCTCACCTGGTAAAACCTCAATTTCAGGCTGTTGCCACATCTAAAACTCAGCACTGGAGTGCAAGATCTTCTGGGTGTTCAACTTGGGGGTCTCATCCAGGGCAGGAATGTTCATTAGTACAGTACTGAGTGCTACACTTCCAGCTGTGTTAGCTGAGGAGGACAGAGCTGAATCGGGTGTGGCCTAGTCCTCAAGACTCACTCCAACTCCAAGAATGGCTCCTGTCTGCTAGGGACTGAGCGGGGTGGTAGGAGGCCTGGAGCCAGGTGAGTGAACTGTGGCCTGAGCATGAGAAGCCCCAATCTCTCCCGGGACTGTAGTCTTCCCTCTGCATCCACAGGGAATGAGACAAGGGATGCTTTGTCTGCTTCTCGTGCTGCCTGCTGGAGTGAACAGATGCTGCTGACCTCTACTGGTCTCTTCTTGGCCCTGATGTGGTTGGAGATAGCCTGACTCTCCCTCCCTCGTACTTCACCATAAAAGCTCCAAGCAAAACCCCTCTCCTCTCTCCTGCATCCCCAAATGTGGAATATAAATGGGAGAATGGAATGAGTAAAAGTACCCTCCCAGCCCTGCAGATGTTCTCCAGGGGGACTTAGAGGAAGAAGATGGGTTGGGGCTACAATCTGCATTGAGATGACAAGAAGGAGAGAGATGGAAGTTGTCTGAATATTCAGATGTTTCTAGGGCTTCACAGCCAGATGTAGACACCTCAAAACCTCTAGACTCCTGCTTTCACCAAGGCGCATGAGCAGCCTGACTTATGGTGAGGACAAAAAGGGTGGGGGCCGAAGGAGTGTGGTGAAATGGCACCTGTGCACTGGGCCGACCTGGGGTGCCCTGAATGGGTGCCCACTGCTGTGTACATGTCAGCTGTTTGCACTCATACCGTCCTCCCCAAGAGGTAGAAAAGACAAAGAGTAAAAGCATCCTGGCCCCTGAACTTCCCCAGCAGCTGCAGGTGTCTGCTGACAGCAGGGGCAGCTGCTGGCTGGCGTGGGTGCCTGGGGACGGTGTCTGGCTCACCTGAGTATGTGTGACTTCTGGTCCATCTGCACAGAAGCCTGGCTTCATCTGGGCAGGTTCCCCAGCATGGGCTCCCCCAGCGAACAGGCCCCCTTGCAGGCCTTTGGATTTCAGGAGGCCTGAGAGGCCACCCTCTGCCCGGGAGGCTGCTTGAGTGACGAAATATGCTTTATGATCCCCAAAGGCCCTTTTGTCTTCCATTACCTCACGTGAGCCTTGCCACACTGCCATGAGGCATGGCTCATTCATATTACAGAAGACAAACTTGAAGGTCAGAGTGACTTGCCCAAGATGTGCTAGGGCTGGGTCTCTGGTGTACAACCCTCCGAAGAAAGCCTTGTGCTCTCTATTCTGGACATTTCATATAAATGGGATCACATAATATCTGGGCTTTGAAGACTGGTTTCTTTCATTTAGCATGTCTTTAAGGATCATACAAGTTATACCATATATCAGAAATTCATTCCTTTCTACAGCCAAATAATATTCTATTATAAATATTTCACATATTGTTTATCCATTCATCTATGGATTCCTTAGCATTTTGTGCATATAAGATCATGTCATCTGTAAATAGAGATCATTTCATATCTTTTTTTAATGATTTTTAAAAATTTTTTTCTTGCTTGTTGTCCTCACTAGAACCTCCAAAACAATACTGAATAGAAGTAGTGAGAACAGACATCTTTATCTTTTTCTGGATTCTAGAAGGAAAGTCCATTACCAATAGGTATGATGTTATCTCTGGGTTTCTCATAAAGTTCCTTTATCAGTTTGAGGAAGTTCTCTTTTATTCTCAGTTTACTGAGTGTTTTCATCATGAAAGAATGGTTTTGCTGAGTGTTTTTTTCTGTATCTATTGGGACGTTCATGTGATTTTAAGTCTATTGATATGATGTATTGGATTAACTCCTGGAAGAAAAATTTGGTTATGGTCTAGAAATCTTTTTAAATATTGCTGGGTTTGATGTGCTGTAATTTTGTTGAGGATTTTTGTATCCCTATTTATAAAAGATATTTGTCTTGTGATTTCTTTGGTTGGTTTAGTATCAGAGAAATACCCTGATAAAATGAGTTGAGAAGTGTTTCCTTCTTTTCTATTGCTTAGAAGAGTTGTGCAGAATTGGTATTAAATCTTTAAATGTTTGGCAGAATTCAGTGGGAAAGGTATCTGGGTTTGTTTTTCTTTGTGGGCAGTTTCTTGATTACTAATTCAATCTTTTCACTTGCTATGTCTACTCAAATTGTGTATTTCTTCTTGAGTCACTTTTGATAGTTTATGTTTCTAGGACTCTATCCATTTTATCTAAGTTATCTATTTTGGTGTGTAGTTGTTACTAGTATTCCTTTATAATCCTTTAAAAAATTCTGTAGGGTAGATAGTATTTTCCCTTCTTTCATTTCTGAGTCTAGTAATTGAATCATCTCTTTCTCTTTGTTAATCTACTTAAAAGTTTTTCAATATAGTTAATCATTTCAAAGAACCAATTTTTATTTCACCCACATTTTCACCCATATTTTCTATTTTTTCCCATATTCCCACCCATATTTTCCATGTTTTTTTCATTTTATTAACTTCTACTGCAGTCTTTATTATTCCTTTCCTTCTGCTTG
>PVJO010012549.1:36461-55186 GCA_004026905.1 Hystrix cristata | reverse complement strand
TCCTTCCTTCCTCCTTCCTTCCTCCTTCCTTCTTCTTTCCTTCCTCCTTCCTTCCTCCTTCCTTCCTCCTTCCTACCTCCTTCCTTTCTTCCCTCCCCCTTCCTTCCCTCCCTTTTCCCTTCTCGCCTTCCTTTCCTCCCTCCCTCCCTTCTATTTACTCTTCAGCAGGTGGACACCAAACTGACCTCCAAAAATAAGGGACACAAAACTTTTATTATTATTATTATTGTTGTTGTTTTTTAGTTCTTTCCCTCTTTGTGTTATAAAATGAAGAAAAAACCCTCGGCATCCTGAGGCCATAATAAAATCTTAATACCAATGTTTCTTTTCTTTCTTTCTTTTTTATACATTAACTTAATTTTTTTGATACTGGTGTTTCTTGAGGTAACTCAGGGCATCTTCCAGCACCCTGACATACCAGGTTATATATAACCAGGTCAGCCAGGATTTCGTGTCATCCCCTTAACGTGTGGGGCCACAGTAGGTTCTGTCCTAAAGACCTGGGCTTTGTGCGACCCTCACATGGCCTCTGGCAAGAAAAAAGTACCTGCATCCATAAAATCAACCATTTTCTTATGAAACACATAAGAATAACAAGTACCAATTTTATTCACAAATAAAAAAAGTACAACAAAACTACTTGTACAGGAAAATGACAATTTACAAATTCCACTATGCAAAAAGTTATATTGAACTCTACATTGATTCAAACTACCTTAAAGCGATGTTTTTGTTCCTTTTCTTTTCTTTTTCTTTGCCGGCACAGAAAACAGTGCTTAATCTAAGTAACAGCAACATTAACACTTTATCTAAAGTAGAAAAGTCTGTATTTAAAAAATATATCCCATATACACAAAATTTAAAAACCCACGATCTGACGTGGTTATCCGTGAAATCCTCATAGCTTCTGCACCGCGAAGTCCAGAGAAGCCGCCTCAGGCCACGGATTACTCCAGGCAGACGTCTCCAACTTACGGAGCAGCCCAGGATGCTCCAACAATGGGAAATGCGAAACGACTTTTTCTCAGGTGTTTACAAAGAGTGTAAAATACAACAGTATTTTATGTTTCTAGAGTAAGTAGTGGTAAGACGGCTCCGTCTTGATAAAAAAAATCGCCCAAGATTTTTCAAATGCAGTATTCAAATGAAATCAGTTTTCAACCCTGAGCACTTCTCTACTGATTAAGAGTGATGTTTCATGATTTGGGGCCAAAGTCTCCTTCCCATCAGTCTGGCTTCCTTAGCAAGTGTCTGTCTTTGAAGTGAATCAGGGCTCTCCATATGGCAAATATATTCAGGTTACACAAAGAAACACAATCCTGCCTACTTTGATCATCCCTCTTGTCATAACAGAGATGATCAGATTGCAAACAATGACACACACATGTGAAACGAAACTCGGCTTGCATTTTCATAGATGCCTTGTGGTCAAATCCTAAATATTTTACAAGAGTGTCCGAAAGGCAATTCTCATAAGAATTGGTGACTACCAAAGTTTGAGAATCGTTGCTTTGTGCAAAAAAGAAAACAAGGAGAAAAAAAAAAGAAAGGAAAGGTCAATCAATTATGATTGGGCAGTAGGACGGCATCAAAGAGTTTGGGCTTCTCGTTTCCTACTTTTGGTAAAGGGACTGAAGTCAGCGAGAAGTAACCAGACACAGGCAAACCACTGTACCCACATTAGCACCTAAAATTATGTGGAGAGAAATGGTCACAGGGAAGAAAGAGGGCTCATCAAGTTTTACTAATCTCTTACAAAGAGAGAAAATGGTGGTGGTGATAAGTGAGAAGATAAAAATGACCTAGGAAAAACAAATTAGTTTTAACCTTCAGTTTTAAATGTTTCAAGACACCAATTTGGGCAGAGCAATTCCCAAACACATATTTTAGTGCCTCTCTAATACATGGACATTCAGAGGTCTATTTATTTTTTAAATGTACACGTGACAGAATTAATAGTAAGCAGTTAAAGACAAGGGCCAGATCTGATCATGTAGGTTGGAACAGGAAAATAATTAAGGCCTGCTCAATTAAGTCTTTAGGGCATGAAGATTAAGAGCAAGTGAGGCACCCCTGCTTCGTGACCAGACTGGGTTCATTTTTTTTCTTGGCCCAGGACAAACTAGTGCATCAACAGCAACAGGCAGAAGATGGAGTACTTTAACAGAAGCATCAGGCACTTATATCCAACATCACCTGGCCGCAATAGGAAATCATGTGCTGGACAATCCTACAAGATCAGAGGCCACGCTATAATGTCCTCATCAAACTACATTTGCCAGTTCTCCTAAACAACACCTACAAATTGTGCTTTTTCTTCTGGTTCTAATATCACATGTATTCTTGCCAAAGACTACTTCAGTAGTAGAGGAACCTGATATGCTAAAATTTCTAAAGCCTTTAGTATAAGATACAATGCAAACAAAAGGTCACTATGTGTATAAATGCCTCTTTTCTATAAAATAAATCCTGGACCTTCTACGCTCAGGCCCAGGGCAGATACAACAAATGCTTCCTTGTCAACTAATTTTTAACATGAGTATGCTAACCTGTGCATCCAAGTTCTAGGATATGCGTGTTAGTGGTTTTTATGGTTTTTAAATTGGGGCAAAGCTTTTAAATCGGGGCCCCCCTTTCCAGACCACACGGTGTAACCCAGGTCCCTTTTCTACCAGCACCACTGTGTGTCCATGAGACAGGCGAGGTCAGAAGTGTAGATTCTGGAAAAGAGCTGTTCTCCTCCAAAACAGCTGGTTAGGTTCACTGACTTCATCTAATAAACACAAGACTGAGGCGGGTAAGGCAGTATGAAGTCAGTTCTAACTACCTAAGCTAATTAGCCTTAGCTGATGAACTAAATACTCATTTTAGAACTCATTCTACATAAAAAACAGGGTCAGGAATCTGACATGGACTTTGAGTAAGATAACAGGCTACATAAGATTATTTTTGGAAAGAAAATGTCAGCAAAAATTTATACTCCGGGTCACCAGTCTTGTAAAATCATATTCATCACAAAAATAAGCACGATGTCCTGCTGTGTCTTGTTCTAGGTCCATAACTACAAACTCGACTCATCAGTCTTTGAAGTCTCTCTTGTGTCCCAGAAGCTTCTTTTTCAGGGAAGATGCCCAGGATTACCAGTCTGCCTGGAGTCTTCTCTTGCTTTTCACTGAGGTTTCAGCTTACAGCTGGTCTGACTCAGAAGCAACTGGCTGAAAGGCTTGAGGCTAAAGGCTTAAGTTGCCATCAGTTTGGTTCAGATTTGTTTTTCCCCCAGAAGCCTGTGCAGGGTCCAGACCGCTCAGCTGGTAAACTTAATGGGTGTGTGTGTGGGTGCCCTTCAGGGTCCACACACATTTCTCCTGCAGGAAGTTGATGGCCTTCAGGCTTCCTGAAACGGCAACAGAAGGACAGCTTCAAAAACAGTACTTTACAAATTAGAGCTGCTACATTATGACTGTAAAAAATTATTACACGTAAGTATTATTAGGACTATCTATGAACTTAATGAAATGGGCAAGAAGCTCATTTAGTGGTATTCAAATATCTAAGTACCCATATACTCTGAGAATAAAATGAAAGTTTTCATAACAAGTCATAATCGCTCAATATTTGCCAACATTACTTAAAAGATAATAATATAAACTACAGCAATCATAATGAATTAATGAACGATTCTCTTGCTGATTTTCAACCTCATTCAAACATTTAAAATTTGTTTCTTCTCTCCTGGGGTCCCCTAAAGCATTTGTAGGTAATGACTGGGATTCTTTATGCCTTTCTTTCAAAGACCAAAGATGATCATGAATAGTGTCATGCTATATCTACCAACATAGTCTTTACATTTAAAACTTCTACCAAATTATTGAAGAGCATCTAGAAATAGTTTGGGAATGAGATTTCTCTTCTAATGATCTCTGTGGAATACTCAGAATCCTCATAAGGCAAATATCCTCAGCAAAGTGGGATTGTTTGACTTGTCCTTCTTACTAAAGGTCCTGACCTCACTCCAGGAAGGGACAAGGCAACCACCAACTGAGCATAACTGGAAGAGTGTGCTATGGTTTAAATAGGCAGTGTCCCCCAAAGACTCACATACTGAGCATTTGATCCCCAATGCAGCAATATTCAGAGGCGGGGCCCAGAGAGATGACAGGGCTAATCTCATCAAAGGGATAAACCAGGGATCAGTTCATTAGCCTAGTGGGCTAGCAGGAGGTGGGGCCTAGCCAGAGGAAGTAGCTCACTGCGGGTGTGACTGTGAAGGGTGTGTCTTTTTTTTTTTTTTTTTTTGGCTCTTCCCTTGCTTCCTAGTGGCCATGAGGTGAGCAGCTTTCTTCCACCAGGCCCTTTCACCATGACATTTCTGTCTTGGAGCCAGCCAGCCATGGACTGAAATCTCTGACTGTGAGCCAAATAACCTTTCTTCATTTAAATTGTGTATGCCAGGTATTTTGTTTCAGCAAAGAAAGGTGACCAATACAGAGTAAAAGCTTAATTTCATGCATTAACTGTCCGCAAATGTATTCACAGTATTCAAATGTATTCACTGTTAACTGGCATCAGTGACATAGATACATTTATGGAAAATAAATTCTTTCTAGCTCTAAAGGTCTTCTCTAGAAATAAAAACTTCTGAAGTCCTTTTGAATTTTAGGGGACAGTTTTTATCAAACATGTTGATCAACTCTTGTAATAATAACCACATGAACCCCATGATGAAAGGCAAATTAACCTCATTTTGCCAATATAAAAAAAATAAAGGTTTTAATAGATTGGAAAACTAAAACCCAGTTCTCTCATATCTTTCCTAAAATTCTTTCTATTTCTTTATGTTGATATTTAAAATAATGCTTGGAAAAATGATGTCAAGAAACACTTTTTTGCTAAATAAACAGGCTTGCTTCATTCTCCCAAATAGCTCCACAAATGGTGCCCCAGATACCTGAGTTCTGCCCTCCTGAAAGATGTGTAGAGGGAAAATTTGATTAATATTCAGTCCTACAGACTAACGGAGGGTCTCACAGCTATTTACTTTATCCTGAAGCATAACTACCATATTAGACTCTGGGTGGTCTTAAATCACCCTCAGGAAAATTTGTATGTAAAAATAGTTTTTGGAAACACATGCATCATGGATTTGAAATAATGGCCTCATACCAGGTAAAGACAAGTGCTGTTTTGAGTGTAGCTGCCCCTTATACATCTCCAAACAGATAGCATCTTTCTGAATTCTTCATGAGCCCACATTGTGGAGCCAAATTAACTAAACCTGGACTCGAGGAATGCATAGAATGAACGAGAATCCCTTGCTGCTGAAATCTATTCTTTATAAGAAGTAAATATGCTCTCTACCTTGGAAAATGAGTCTGTTGGGGGAATGTGAATTGCTTTTTAGAATTTAGTAGTCTGAGAAACCAAAAACTAGTTAAGGTAAGCACTTGGCTGACCCTTGAAATACAGAGGCCCCAAAACCCAGAGGTTTGGAGTTGTTACTGCCTCCCACTTTCCTTTGAAGATTAAAGTTCATTCATTACATTTTACACATTCAGTAGATGCAAGTGAAGAAAAAGTGCTTTTCAGAAAGTGGGAAAGATTATCTCCAAAAATGGGCTCAGGGTTGGGGATGTAGCTCACTGGTAGAGTACTTGCTCACCAGGCAGGAGGTCCTGGGTTCCAACCCCAGCAACACACGCGCGCGGGCGCACACACAAACACACACACACACACACACACACACACACACACACACACACGACTCAAAATACCATTCAGTGTTTTTCACTGTAAGGGAAAAATGGAAATGGTCTACAGTTTAACAATGCCCTTTCTGGATTCAGAATTTCAACCTTAGATTTACTTGAATTACCTAATAATTATAAGATAACACACCTTGAAAAGTTAATTAAAACCTGTCATTACTAAATTATACTGTGCAAACTGAATACAACATTTTCTCATTAGATTCATTTTAAACGTAATTATGGCTTTTTTCGTAATGATTTGTGTTGAAAATATCTTTATGTAGATCATTGATAATTATCATAGGTTGTCTTTGAAGAGGAATTAATATGTCATATGTCCCAATCTTAGGTACTAAAATGTGTTTCTGAAACTTCACATGCATGTGCCTATGACATTAGTGATTATAACCCTTCCTGATCCCTCTAAGAACACAAACAGAAAAAGGTGGACAGTGAGCTGGTTCTGACAGGATTCGGTGTCCAGATGTTTCACTCCTCAGTCTCAGCAACTTAACGTCACAAACTGGAGGACAAGCTGCAAAATTGAGGTGAACAGTAATTCTCTTTCCTGACAAAATTCTGAAACGCTGTTGCTAGTCGTCTGGTAACACAGTCGCTCTTGCTCCTCAGGCTTTCCCTGACAAGCGGTGCACAGGGGACACAGCAGGTCTGGGCGAAGCCGACTCACCCTGGGCAGCAGGCAGAGCATCTGGGTCCTGGCTGCTGAAGGGTGGGGCTCCTTCGGCCAGCACACAGGACTTATCACCTGCTTGTGGCCACTGGGCCTTCTCAGCCCCTAAGTTTTGTAGGGCATGGTCTGTTCCTGAGACTCACACCTGACCAGGAAAATTCTTAAGTTTTTTCTTACTTGTGATCATGAAGGTTACACAAAGGCAATGGCTCAAAAGGATAAAATCAGTAAACAATCTTTCTTAGCCACAAGCGGAGCCCAGATGTATGTCATTTCTGTTTTTTATAATGCCCAATTTGTTTTACTCCCCTTCATTTACCTCTTTATATTTCCCCCATTTTGAGACCAAAACCAGTATTTTTCTTTTCCTTCAAAGCAAACAAATGTTTTTGCTGTAGAATTTTCTATAAACTCTGTAGAAAATTTCTTGGTAGTTAAAGAAAGTATGGCAGATTCAGATCAACATGTAACCTAGTGCTGATTAGAAAAGGCCCACTTCTGCGTCACACTTTGACTTCAGATGTTTTGTGATACAGTTAGGTAAGGCCATGCGCTGGGCACTCACAGTGTGTTTTCAGCGCTTGCTCATCACCGAGGCCCTGACGTGGGGCAGGAAGGGCCAAGCAGTCACAGCCATGCTGCTTGTGCAGGGCAAGGTCTTGTGGGCTCTGGGAGCTGACCCCACAGATGTGACTCTGCCTTTTGCTTCTCAAGGCTGACTTCATTGCAGAACTTAGGCTAACAATGTATGCATTTTGATTTAAGGAACTGTTCACAGGCACCACAGTGACTTCAGCCAAGCCACATCCTCAGCTGGAGGGGAAAGTAGGAGCAGTATCCAGAGTTCCCTCCTTCTCTGGCTTTGATAGGAAGCCCCCATCTCTCTGCACTCCCCACTTGCCCACTCTCTCCCGACCCCAGCCTGATTTTCAACTCTCCTTCCTGGAGGTATCTTAGGACCCATTTGGTCCCAGATCACAACCACCAATCAATTTCCAACCAAATTGATCCATTGGTCAAAGCAGATCATTCCAGAAAACAACAGTACAAGAGTGAGGAGGGAAACGAGTAGTTTTAGGAGACCTAAATTCCGATTAAGTTGACAGCAGATGAAGTTCTGGGCACAAGAATATCACAAGAACAAAATGAAGACTGGGATTGCTTGCGAGATGCTGCCATATCTAACTCACGTCTCTCAGTCGGGAAGGAGACTGTGCCAAGTAGCCAGATTTATAGAGAAGAATAAAAGAATGCAGCCAACTTTTATGGTCTTGTAGATTAGTTCTGTTAGTTTAAAAAAAAAACACTGAAATTTATTTTACAACATAGTTTTCTAAAGTGTGCAAGTGAGAAAACCTCGCCCCCTCTTTTGTGGCAGCGGGGGTGGAAGCCAGAGCTCTGCGTGCTCATCAAGCACTCTACTGCCGAGCTTCACCCCACCAAGTCCCCAGTTCACAGTGGAATGGGCGCTCCATTCCCGGGCATCATAAGTCAGTGCTGCGTGAAGTGCGGCCTCACCTGCAGGGACGGGGCGAGGCTCGCCGGCTCAGCACCCTCCGGATCCAGCTGGCTTCTAGCAGGCAGCGCGTCCTGTCTAGATGATTCTGTAGTCTCTGTGGCGTCTGCAGACTGAGCTTGAATGGAAACAGCTCCACAGCCCAAATTCTGACTAATCTTTGAATCCAAAGATGTTGAGCTTTCATTTTCCAGACCGAGAGAATTAGTATCTTCTCCAGTGAGTTCCGGATAAGAGTCACAAAAAGAGATGTCATCGCCACCCAGGGGAGTTCGCATCAGAGGGCAGGCGTCGGAGAACTCGCCACAGACGGAGTGGGACAGGGCCGCGAAGAACGTCGGCATCGTCTCCCCAGCTGGAGCTGCGTTTCTAAACACAGTTCAAAGGGTGTTTTATTCTACAGTGAGAAATAACACGACTCCCAAGCAGCATTTCAGGTATAATTTTAAGTCTTCTAGAGGAAATAGCAATGTATACAGTCAGAATTCTAGTGCTTCCTGTTGTTATAAACCTGCCTCAATCCGGCGTGTCCAATTACTCCATTTGTTTTAAAACTGACTTCTACACCTATTTCTGGTTAATAGTCTCCATCCAATGTCCGGCCCATGGACACCTCTGGTTTCTTAGGTCTTAGCTGTTTTCTCGACTGCTGTTCTACAATTCTAGAATAGTACGTCACAGGTACATGGCATGTCAAACACTATTTACAGATGACAGAGGCGTCATGGATATAAAACAGAAGTAAAATCAATGGAAAGAAAAGCATAAAGAATGTTGTATTGGATATTAACAACCTTGAGAGACCTATCTAATTCTTCCTGCTCAAAGAATCGCCCCATCCAATATTAACATAATGAGAATGTCATTAATGATATTTAAAAAGAGATGTCTCTGTAGTTTCATATGGAAACTGGTTTATTAGTAGAAAGCATATTTGCACCAGAGGGTATGAAATTGTGACTAGGAGTGCCCAGGTACCTCTCCTGAAGGGTGGCCGCAGAATGCACCCCACAGCCCAGCGCCGTCTGGTCGGTGCTACAGCCTGCTTCACAGCACAAGGATGGGATCAGGTGGATGGGCCCTGCGGAGACGACAGTGTGTGTGAGGCACAGTGCTCTCGTCTGGGAATTTTCTCTTTAACACCAGTGTGACACTGCCCTTCCCGGAAGTATGGCGACTCACCGTAGGTCTGGGCTGAGTCCTGGTGGCACTGGCAACACGCCCTGTGTGCATATTCGCTGAGCCGAGGAGGTCTGTCAAAACACGACAGCTCAGAACCGCTGTACTGGATGTCCTGCGATCTCAGGGACCCTAAAGGAAGGTCAAAAATTCTGTCAGGGAACCTAGTTTCCTGAGGCAGCCATATTGACACCACAATGCAGACTGGTCCCATTCTAGCTTTTGTACTTTTCAACAAAAAGTCAGCCATCATTACAATTTTTGGTGGCACATGCGCCTGGAGTTACAACAGAATTACACCCCACTACACCTACCGTAGGTCAAAGGTACTGCTTTTAATCCGCCTAACCTAAGGAGCAACCTTGCTTCCCTTCGTGAGCCTATGTCTGGGTGAAATTATCCAGCACAAAGCCTATTTCATGATACCCTGCTGGAGATCTCATGTAATGTATTGAACACTGTATTGCAAACGAAGACCAGAGTGACCGCAGAGTGGTTTGTTTTTGCACCATCGTGAAGTGAAAGATCATTCAGTTGAACCTTGGTAAGCTGGGGACTGTCTGCAATTTTTCTTATATGGAGGCACAAATGTGAAATAACCGGTTAAGAAAGCTCAGGATGAAAGGTTTTATTACCAGAGCTTAGAATTTTTTTTTTTTTTTTTTTTGCCTTGTGGCAAGGGGGTATCACACCCTTGGTAGTGTCTCCACGTAGTCTGCTGTCCCCACTGAGGTCTGTGTCCATGGCCCTCTGTCCTTGGACAGCTGCTGCTATCTGTCCAAGTCTCCCATCAAACACTTGGATGACAATGATAATAAACGCACTTTACCCTCACAGCGAGAAACTACGTGGGACTGGAAACTCACAGCTGGGCTTTTTCTCCATGAACTGTCTCTTACAGTAGATGACACAGAGGATGAGGAGGGCCAGCAGCACGGTGGCCAGAGCGCTGCAGATGACTGCCGCCAGAGCTGTGTCTCGGGGGCTGGAGGCCGTGGATGCGATCTTCACAAGGTTGACCTTGCTGGTACCTGGAAACCACAGGAATGGGGTCAGCACAGGCCGATGACCCGGGACGTGCTGCACTTACACAAGGACTCACAGGCATGGCCAGCAACAGCCCTCATGGGACAGAAATGAAACCAGCATGAGAAACTAGAACATGTCTGAGCAGTCCTTCCTCTTAGACCTCTGCTCTGCACCCCAAAATGTGTTGGTGATATCTCCCCTATATTCCTACAGTGCTGTGGACACACAGCGCTCAATGCATTCTGCTGCAGAAATCTGCCTTTACCCTCTAGGTAAGAAAGTCGGGCTCTGTCGTCTTGACCTCTGTGTCCCCACAGCTTGGCATGGTGTTGGGCACAGAGTAGTTTCGGGGTGAGGGAAATTATCTCTCCATCTTCTAAAGATTCACTGACATGAACTGACAATAGACTAAGAAGAGAAGACAAGCCCATTAATCTATGCACACAGGGGCGAGCACCCACTCACCCCATAGGTTCAGATGCTCATGTGCCCTTCTCCAAGGGGAGCGGGAGGGCAATATAGGGCACTCTGAGGGTGAATGATTATTAGGGGATGACAGGCCTGGCACCAGGCACCAGGGACTGGTTGGTGAAAGAGTCTCTTCGGGAACTGAATGGAATCAAAGGGCAGAACAGTATCTCTTGACAAAAACTATCCAGGCATGGGGACAGTTCTCAGCCTCCATTCCTGCAACAGGAGTTTCATCTTTTCTGCTTAGTAACGTCTCAGGGCGGGGACCTAAGGCAACCATGCTCCCCCAGGGGGATCACCTTTAGGTGGATAAGGAACGATGGAGGAAAGCTGTCCTAGCACAGGCTGACCCTTAGGTGTCTGCAATTTAAAATAATCAGCACGCCACGGTGCTGCGTCTTGGGGGACATTCTCTGGACTCCTTCAGTAGGCATTTCGTATTTCTTACTTAATTGGAATTGAGCTATTTTCAGGAAGATGTAACAAATATACTCACATGTAATTTTAAATTGTCCAGAAAGCACATTTTTAAAAGTTTTAAAAAGGCAAATTAATTTCATATTTTACTTGACCGATAGCTCTTAGCATTTCGACATGTATTCAACATAAAATTATTAGTGACATCTTTTGCATGCTTTATTTTTTACAAAAATCTCAAAATCTGGTGTGATTTTATGGGTAGACCAGCTCACTGCCAGGGCTCAGTAGGCGTGGTGGTCGATGGCCGTCACGATGGATATCCAAACCCCAGAGGGAAAGGTCCCAATCTACACCTGTGCGGCATGGCCCCTAAGTGCATGACAACCTGTCATCTGGTGCCTTCCCCCATCCCAGCTGCACAGCCCCTAACCAAGAAGACTGGTCTCCACTGCCGACACCAGCTGCAATCACAGGGAGACACTGGGCTCAATATTATTAAATTATAAAAGTAGGACAGCTGGGGCTGGCGATTTAGCTCAGTGGTTAGAGTGCTTGCCTTACAAGCACAAGGCCCTGAGTTTGATCCCCAGCACCAAAAAAAAAAAAAAGTAGGACAGCTGAACTATCATTTTGGGGAGTGTGTCCTGGTATTTTCAGTCTCAGCAATTCTGGGCCATAGAGATAAAAGTTTCTTCACCTGAGCTGAGCGCCTTAGGCTTGGATGAATAAGCATCATACATTTTCCAATCATACATTTTAAAGGGCCTTTACTTGTAATCATGTTTAATAATCATAACTATTTTTGTGGTACTGGAAATTGAACCCAGGGCTTTTGCATGGGCTATATCTCTTAGGAAATCTGCCTGCCCCCAACCACTTTTTTTTTTTTTTTGAGACAGGATCTTCCTAACTTGGTAAATTGGTCTGTGATGCTCCTGGCTCAGCCTTCCAGAGTGCTGGGATTATAATCCTATAGGTGTGTGCCACCAAACTGGTTCATAAACTATTTTTCATCGTGCCTAACTATATAGAAATACTATAATAATCAAATGAAACATACTAAATGATCATCATACAGCAAGGTAAACAAATCACACCTCTGACCTGATAGAGATTAAATATAAATCTCAAACAGGCTTTATCGGTGGACAGAGTCACAAAAGGATGTACAGACACAGGCCCAGCTGTACAAACACTGACAAACAAATAACAGTAGATGCTTACGTCCATGCACATTAAAACAGCAGATCACGTGGAAGCAGAAGTGACTCAGATATGGAAGCGTTGTCTCTTTGGGCCAAAAGGTGAAGCTGAGGAAAGCCATCGTCCCACCACTATTGTTAGCTTCAGTGTGAGGACGGGTCCTTTAGTTTAAACTTCTGCTCAGACAGCCCAGCCCTGCCTGACATGGGGCTTTTGTTAAAATGAGGCACAATGCATGGTGTGGGCAGATGATCTCAAAGTTCCTACATTGTGAGTGTTAAGTTCATCAATTAGTACAGCGTCGGCTATTCAGAAAAACCCTTGCAAGAGGAGGGACTTCAGGTTCAAGCAGGATTTTTAAGAGTTCTTTAAGTTCTCATTGTTCAAAACCTTTCCAGAATATATTAATGAACTTATTGTCTTAACATGAAAGGAACTGCCTCTTACTTATAAATGGGTTAAAATGCCCTCAAAGTGGGGACCTTATTTTTAATTTGGTAGTTTGCAACTCAGGATTCATTTTCTCAAAATATAAAGTCTTGATAATACTCATCTTTCCAAGGTAGGGCACTAATGCTGTAGTTGCAATGAAATCAAGTTGTTGTAATACCAATTTTAAAGAACAGTACACCAATTTCTCCCTTCTCTATTGATTGTTCCAGGCAGTGGCAGTGAAAGAAGAACAAGAAAAACACGTAAGTTTTATATCTCAATTCTCGACCTCTAGATAAGAACGGCCACCTGGCTAACTCCGGTGCTCTCCGAGAGTCCCATGAGGACCGCAGGCCTGAGAGCTGCTTGCTTGATTCTTGTTTGTGTGTGTGAGTTTGTGACGACACTTACAGCGAACCACGGTTTTCACTGGAGATGGGTTGGTTCGCCCTTTCCATTTGGTCCTTTGTAGCTTTAACCGTCATATACAGGTACAGAAACGGAAGCTATGGGAGACAGGGCTGAAGATCATCTGATTTTTAGAATAGTTCCAAAAACTCATTCATGTAAGTCTGTGGTTTAAAAAGTCCCCTTTCTTATAATTGTGACTTGAGCAGTAGAAAAAACGGGAGGGGAGGAGGTTTTATTAGGTAAGTGACGTGGTTTCTGTGCTGTTGAATTTTGGCTAACTGAAATACTCCTGAGAATGCCTCAGAAAAAGACTCCTCTGCTACAAACTAGGAAGTGTCATCTCGCTGACCTGTAGCTATGGCAATGACACTGACATTAAGGCGCATCCCGTTCCCACGTGTTGCCCAAAGTCCCATCCGCAGCTCACTAAGCATATGGAATTCCCACAGGGAATCTTGCCCACATCTCTTTGGGATTCCACAGAACTCCAAATAGGGACATCCACATTCTTTGGAATCTTCTCACTCTCCCCACATACAAAGGCATCTCTTATCCTAACCAGCCAAGTTACCGCACAGCACTCTTAGCACTGCTCTTTGGCAATTGCTTCAGAGTGAGGAGTGTTTTCTTAGCTTACATTTGACACACATCATATGACACACACACTGTGCATCTCCACGGGAGTTCTGCTGCACTGAGCAGTTGTGCACAGAGTGTCTGAGATGAGTGTGACACCCTACAAGGCATCAGATAGACTGACGGAAACAGGAGAGAAAATGGAGTCACCAGCGGTTTAGCAAGTTTTTACAAAATCCAAGCTGACCTCTTCAGAGTGTGACCAAGGTACGGATTTGCATCTTACTCCTAAAGGAGCTCCAGAATGTAGATGAAGCAACATGAGACATGCGTGTGTCACAGAGAGCTGTCTCTCTGGGGAAAGACAAGAAGAACACCCCAGGCTCTGCTTCAGAGCTGGCATCGGGCCTTCTCACCTTGTCCAGTAGACTGTACTGCTCTGTGAATGTGTGGAGCTCCTGAGAGAAAAAACATTCTGCCAAGTACTTATGAGCAAAATGTAGCTCGTGTCTGTTCACATAGAGACCATGATTGCTTTGACTGGGAGAAGCAGCTTGGCCACGGAGCCACCCCAGGACTGTGCCTGGGCAGACCATCCGGGTGTGCAGGGTAGCCGGTCCCTCCTGAGCCCTATGTGAGGGCTCAGTGTCTCAGTCTCACAGAGGACCTTGGTGGCTACAAAGAGCCAGCATGACTGGCCACGGCGCCGGGCACACTGAGCAATACTTGAGTGTCACCAGCACGACAGGAGAGGACGTTCTTGGGTGGAGAGGTGGGGAGTGAGTCTGGAGGGATCGGTCAGAAAGGGAAATGGAAAAGGGTGTACAAAGACGGGTGCTGCCAGGGCAGGGCCACATCCCAAGCCTGCCTGCCTCTCCAGGCTCTATATCGTGCTTTGCATCGATTGCCCTCTGTGTCTCACCTCTCCAACTTCCTAGGACCTGATGACTAAAAACCTGGCAAACAAAAGATCCTTCTTCACTGAGAACGTTCCTTCCAAAGCCCCTGTTCAGACGGGAGGGAGAAGACTGGTGTCCAGAGCCTGGCTCTTGCCACTTCCCGCCCTGGCTGTGAACCAGACTTTTTACCTCTCTGAATCTTGGTTTCCTCCCAAGGGAGATGAAATCCTGGCTCAGTCCACAGACACAAAGGTCCCCTGGGGGTGAGGCCCCTCGCTTTCCCCTCAGGGTGAGTTCACGGGAACCAGCGGCCATTTGGCCCTCCAGCCGTCAGCTCTGGAGATGCTACAACCATCCGGGCTGGTGGCTTCTCCATGCACAAAGGAGCATGGCCTCACACTGAAGGCTGAGATTGGGCAGGACACTGTATAGCACTTCTCTGTGACTCCTGCTTCCTCTGCTTTTCCGAGTCCAGAGTCACCCATCTGAGATCCTACTGACTATCTCTCCTGGGATGAGGTGTGTTGTAAATCCGACAGGTCCAAAAAATGAGCTCCTGATCACACTGTGACCACCTTCCCTAACAACACTGCTGCTCCTCTGCCACAATGTACCCGGCTCTGATTGCCGCCGTGGTCTTCCTTGCACTCTGTGGGGACTCTGCTGTCCTAGGACCTTCCTCAGATGTCACCTGCTCAGGAGGCTCCCTACCAAACTGAAGTCACAATCTGTCTCCCAACACTTCCTCCCCTTTGCCCTGCTTCCTTCCCCACGGCGCACACTGCCCTCTGACATTTCGTGTGTATATTTATTCGCTGGTTTGTGTCGTCACTCTCCAAGGTGGGAGTCATGGACCCCAGCCCACTACTGCCCGCTCACCCAGCTGGCTGTGGTCTGCCTGGCCCAGCAAGAGTCACACTTTCCAGCTAGCATGACAGTGTTCGGTGCAGAGTCCTGTGTGTATGTGTGCGTGCGTGTGTGTGTCTGGGTTGGGGAGAAGTGTGTGATGTGGGGACACATTGCTTGCCTCTGACTTCCCTTTGCTGCGTGTTGGATGCTGGGTGTAGCAGCCCAGCGGAGCTCTGACAGAGGCGGCGGGCAAGGCTCTGGCCTCTTAGTACACCCAGCAGAGCTGCTCCCCATGTGGAGATAGCTTCTCAGTCATCAGAGGGAGATTTCTGTCTCACTCGGGCCACAGTATTTTGGGACCTTTTCATTCAGCAGCTTATCCTTCACTCTAACCAACAGTATGTCCTAGTGAACTGAAAGTTCCACAGGGCAGGGACTTGTGTTAGCTTTGTTCACTACTGTGTATACGATGCCTCTCTGGGAGCCTGGCATATACGTGGTTGCTGGTAAATATCTGCTAAATAATAGGACAAACGAATGTTTATGAATGAAACTGGAACACCCTACATTGTTCAAAAAATTTATTTAATGGGAACTTGTCCAAATGATCAGAAGAGATTATGCCACTGCCATGTGGCATCACCCTGACAATGAAGCTGTTGCCAGTGTAGCTGGAAACAGCCTGGAACAAAGGACAATTCTATTTTTGTGTACTTCATTTATGTCATGTCAGTAGACTATAGGCGAAGAGCAAGAGTCGCTCAGATTGAACAATTTATAGACCCTGAAGTTGAGTGCCTGCCTCCTCAGAATGAATATCAAACAAAAACTTAGCCTTCTCTAGACTAGTTTAATGAGCACACCCTAGAGATGTGACAAAGTGATCTTACTTTAAGGGAATCTTAATGAACAGCACATATAAAACAATGGCTAATTTATCATGCATGCCTGAAGAAACTTAAAAAAGGAAAGACATTTGCCAGGTCAGGCACTTACACTGAGAGATAGTTCTCCGTGTCAAAGAATGATTAGGTGATTAGCTCTAGATCTGAGCCCAGGTTTTTGACTCTAAAACTTATACACTTTTTTTCAAGTTACATTCTTTACAAACATGTGGATCATTGGCTCAAATTTGTATAGGCAAGTACATTTTGGTTGATCTGTTAGTATATACAGCATGGTTTGACCTAATTTAAAACACAACAGTGGTTTCACAGATTTAACTGGTTTTATCTCTTAAGATTAAAGAGGCTACTGCATTTCATTACAGTGAAAAATAACAGATGACTTTCAAACTTTTATTTTTAAAGTCTATATGGAACAATTAGACGAGTGTTGAATAAATATAGCAAGGAAGAACAAGTCATAAATGAACTAATTAAACTTTCTGTTGGGGCTTCCACTTTTAAGGTTTTACCAACGCCTGCTTTTTCAGAGAGTTTAGCACAGGGAAACAATACATCTGGTTCCCTGCTGTGTAACATGTCACTTTGGAAACTCCAACATAATCAGAAATACAAGCATTTTTATTTGTTGATGACTATGTTTTGGCACACTCAATTCAATTAACAGTTAGTCCTTGGAATGTAAGCATACAATTTAGACATTTAAAAATATTTCTTAGTAAAATATTTTATCTTTGACTTTCAAGTGAACTACAGTTCAGTAAGCCATTGCTTTCTGTACTCTTCCACCACCACCAACAAAAGCCCAAATTGAATAAGGATTTAACAAAATTAAAACCCGATGACGAATCTATTTCTAGCTATACACTTTAATAAGAAATTGTTAACAAAGAGCTCTTTGCCATCTTAACTGAGGCAAGGACATACTTCTGGTGTAGGCTTTATCTTGTTAATCTAAACTGGTTAAACGAAAATATCTATGGTAACATTCAACATATGAATTCCAGATGTACCACAAAAGTCCGCCAATAAACAAAACAGTTGAATGTTTTTATCCACTTTATACCAAGCGCTCTGACACTGGGTAAATGTAAAAGAGTAAGTGTTTAGCATTTATGTTTTCTTCATTGTGGACTTTGATCTTAATGATTTCTTTCTCAATAACTGATATAAATATTATTTCAAAATGAGATTTTTTCTGGTTTCTCTTCCACTTATATCCATATCTCTATTTTAAAAACTTGACTACTTTTCTTATCGTGATAAAATATATATAAGATTTACCATTAGAGACACTGAGTGGATTCATATATTGTACAACCATCACCTGTAATTCCAGACCATTTTCATCAGGCCCCTCGAAAGACCACTAAGTCCTCTGCATCCTGTCCCCTGCTGTGTCTCTTTTCCCCTGACAAGCATTCATCCATCTCTCTGGATTTGCCTATTCTGCAGATTTCATATAAGTGGACTCATATAATACTAAGTAGCTTTTTGTGTCTGGCTTACCACTTAGCACAATGTTTTCAAGATTCACCCATTGTGTAGAATGCATCAGAACTTCATTTCTTTTTATGGATGAATAATATTCTATCACACAGATACGCTACATTTTGTTTATCCATTTTCAGATGATAGATATTTATTTCCCTCATATGTTGGCTATTGTGAAGCATGCTACTGCGAATATTCATGTACAAGCTTTTTTTTATACATTTAAAAGCTTCCCACAAAGATATCTTATAATTGTTCTACCTACTTTCAGAGGATTTGCCACTGCCATTACACCAAAACTTTTAATTAATAAGCAGTCAAAAATAGTTCTGAGCAAGAGCCAGGAGAAGAGGCGAGGGAGAAGACGCTAGAGCTCTGGGCATTCAGTGGAGTTGAATGCCATCCTGACAATTTCAGGGAGTAGGCCTCGTCACAGCAGGTGTCTGTCTCCAGTGCACATGGAAGGAACATTCTCTGGGACAGAACATACGGAAGGCGAGGAAATAAGTTTTAATGAATCTGAGAAGACTGACGTCATACAAACCATCTTTTCCAATCACAGTGGAATAAAACCAGAAATCAATAAAAGAAAATTGGAAAATTTACAAATATTTGGAAATCAAACAATACCCTTCTAAATAACCAATAGGTCAAATAAAAAAATCAGAAAAGAAACTGGAAAATACTTTGAGATGAAAGAAAATGAAAACGCAATATACCAAAACTTCTGAGAGACATAAAAGCAGTCATTTCATAGCAGGACATTTACAACAGCAAATACCTACACAGAAAAAGAAGACCTAAAGTTAATAACCTAACCTTCTACTTTAAAACACTGGGAAAGAAGAGAAAACTAAAAAAAAAAAAAAAAAAAAAAAAAAAAAAAAAAAAAAAAAAAAAAAA
>PVJO010012549.1:0-36361 GCA_004026905.1 Hystrix cristata | reverse complement strand
TCAGAAATGCAAGAGAGAATATCACTACTCATGATTGTATGAGAACACTATGAACAGCTAGATATCAACAAATTAGACAATTCAAATGAAATGGACAAATTCCTAGAAACACATGAACTAACAAAAAGTGACATAAGAAGTAGTAGAAAAGATGACCAGACCTACAAATAAGTGAGATTACTGGATCAGTAATCAAATATCTCCCAAGAGAGAAAAGCTAAGGAATAGAGAGGTTCACTGGTGAATTCTACCAAATGTTTGAAGAAGAGTTAAAACCAATCCTTCTCAAGCCTTTCTCAAAAAGTTCAGAAAGAACCCTTCTTAATTCATTCTACAAGGTCAGCATTACCCTATACCAAAGCCAAATAAAAACATGACCAGGGAAAAAAATCTACAGATCAAGATCCCTCATGAATACAAAGGCGAAAATCTTCCACAAACCAAACTTAGGAGCATACTGAAGGATTACACCCATGACTAAGGGTCTTATCTCAGGTAATAGTGGCTAATCCTACAAAAATCAATCAATAGACTATGCACTAATCAGTGAAGGTAAAACACTACACAATCATCTCAGTTTTGCTTACAAAAGCATTGGACAAAATCTAGAACCTTTTTAATGATAAAAATACCAAACCAGGAAGAAAAGTGAGCTTTTTCAGCATGATAGAGGTCACATATGGGAAACTCACACCTAATGTCACATTCAGTGGTGAAACCTGAACACTTTCCCCTAAAAACAAGAGAACAGAAATGCCCAATTTTTACCATTTCTATCTACCAAAATACTAGAAGGCCTGGAGCAATTAGTCAAGAAAAAGAAATGAAAGTTTCCAAATTGGAAATGAAGACTAAAGCTATTTCTATTTGTGGATACTAGATCTTACAAGTAGAAGACCCTAAGGCCATCACCAAAAACTATTACACATAATAAAGGAATTCAACAAAGTTTCAGGAAACATACACACACACACACACACACACCCCACACACAAAATCGGTGACATATATTATAGACTAGCAATGAATCCAAAAAGAAAATAATTCTAACCTACACAATCACCAATAAGACTAAAATACTTAGGAATAAATTTACCTGAGAAGGTGCAATTCTTGTACACTGGCAGCTATAAAATATTGTTAAAAGAAATTTTAAAAGACCAAAATAAATGGAAAGACATCCCATGTTCATAGATAGGTGTTGCTCAGATAACAGCACTAGTCAGATTTAATGTGATCCCTCCTAAATTCTATAGTGTTCTTTGCAGAGATGAAAGAAACCATACTAAAATTCACATGGCATATCAGGTAGCCCTGAAATAGCCAAAACAATCTCTGAGAAACACATTTGGAGGGCACACCCTTCACTTTGGTTACTACAAAAGCTACAGCAATCAAAAAAGTATAGGGCCAGAATAGAAAAGATATATATAGACCAATGGAACAGAAGTGATGGTCCAGAAATAAACCCAGACATTATGGTCAAAAAATGCTTTTTGACAAGACAGTTGTCAAAAATGGTGTTGGGAAAACTGGATATACATCCACAAAAGGATGAAACTCGGTACTACCTCATACCACATATAGAAGTTAACTAAAAAATGGATCAAAGACCTAGGGGAAAAAACTCTTAGAAGATGCAAAGGAAAACTCCTCATAAGCTTGGTTTGGAATGACTCCTTAAATACATAACAAAGGCACAGGCAACAATAGAAAAAATAGATACATTAGCCTAAAAATTTTGTGCTCGTAAGGATGCCATTAAGGACATGAAATAACAACCCACAGAATGGGAATGGAGCAAATCATTCATGAGTCATATACTGCTAAGGGTTTAATACTCAGAATATTTATAAAGAATTCATATAACTAAACATGAAAAAGACAGAAACAACCCAGTAAAAAATGGGCAAAATATTCAGACATTTCTCCAAAGAAGTTATACAAATGGTGACTAACATAGAAAGAAATGTTCAGCCATTATTCGTTAGAGAAATTAAAAGCAGAGCCACAATGAAAAAGCACATCTACTAGGATCACAGTGACTAAAAAAAAAAAAGTGTTGACGGATGTAGAGAAATGCATTCTCATAGACTGCTGGTGGGGATGTAAAATGGTGCTGCTGTTGTAGTTTCTCTTACATGAGAAACCCAAAGTATAAATAAAGAGCAAAGTAAAAGATAGATAATAGGAATCAGGGAGATAGATCTTTTGCAAAAGGGAAGGGGACCAAGAGACGAGAGGAGGAAAAGGAATTAAAAAAAGATGTTTTATGCACATGTACCAATTCCCAACAAGGAATGTGATCGCCCTACACTGCAAACATGTATTAATAAAATAAAACTAAACTAAAAAAACCCACATCAGAATCAAGGGTGGCACGTAGGTTTGGGAGTAAGCCACCAAGTAAATTTTAGTGCTGATTATTAATTTATGGGTATGGTGACAATTTGAGGGACACTGGATTTCATGGGGCAGGGGAAGAAATAAAAAGTTTCGTTTGGAATTGATGAATTTGAGATCGCTGTATCTGTCTGTGCAGATGCATGAATCAGGGCAGGAAAGGCCCTGTAACTGAAAACACACACTTGAAAAGCAGGAATGCGTAAGTAATATCCAAAGCCAGGCTCTGATAAAATCACCTACATGTACAGCACAGATAAAGAAAATAAGCCAAGACAGAATCCAGCTATGCTCTGAAATTGGGAAATCAGATAGATGAGAAGCCAGAATTTGAGATAAGGAGAAAATAAACAGGTACAGTGTCAAAGAAGCCTGAAAGAGCTTAATTGGATGAATTCTTCTGATTCTTAACAAGGAGGCATCAGGGTGTTTTATTTTGGAGAGTTGTTACAGAAAGCAAATTGCAACTTTCTGGAGAAGAGTTAGATTTATGGTTTTACAAAAATTAGCGACCTTGCACATTGGACTGCTTACAAATTAAATATTAATCTAAACTAAAATGAAACCAGAATGTGACTTGGAAATATGGTGTCACAAAGTAAAATAAGAAGAGAAAAGCTCGGGAGAAATTTATACTAAAGAGTAATCACAATCCATAATGTACATAGATTATTTAAATTAAGAAAACATGACTTGTGAAATGAATGGTAATGGAAGGATTATCCAGGACTTTGCATCTTTTTCTAAAGGAATTATTCTTCGTTCCTTTGAGGCTCCTTCCAAATACATGTATGTGTGCTTTTGGCTGGTTGTTTCTGCTCGCCGGCACCTGATACCAGGAGCCCGTCTTCTGACATCTGTTCCTAGACAAGCAGCCGTGCGCATGAAGTAGGAGCAAGGTCTTCCTGTGACCACGCTTGGAGGGCTGAGTTTCCAAGTTAGCATCTACAAGCAGCACAGCCAGGCGAGTGCCATCCTGCTGTACTGAGCAAGCCTGTAACACTGGTTCATACACACAGCACTTCTGCATTGAGTCTCTTTTTCAGTCCTCTGGTAGGCACTGCTGTAATTACCAGCCTTTTCAGGCTTTCAATACAGGCGAACCAAGGTGGAGCCCCGGGGTGGCCCCACGCTGTCTTCTTTCTACTGCTAACAATGATCATTCATCAATACACTTTTATTATGAACAGATCCCACCCCTAAGAAGTGCAGTTCCGTGTCCTTACTTCTACTCGGATAACATGCTAAACAGTGTCTAAGGGCACAGTGCCAGTGTAAGTAACATGAAAGATAAAAGCTGACAGGATATTCCAGCACAGAAGGAATCCATTGTATTGCACAACAGCAAAATCAGCTCTTGACTATGGCACAATGAGACAGGGTTATTTATTTATTTACGTTTTATTGCCAACTCAAAAGAATTGCACATATTATGGGGTATAAGGTGATGTTTAAGTACGTGTTTTTCTAAGTCAGCTTTTCATAGTTGTGACAAAATACCTGAGAAAAACAATTTAAGGGATGAACACTTTGCTTTGGCTCATGGCTACAGAAGTTGCAGTCCACGGTTGGCTGGTTCCATTACTATGGCCTCTGGTGAGGCAGAAATAGCATGGCAGGGTGAAGAAGCAAAACTGCTCACATCATGATGGCCAGGAAGCAGAGACAAAGAGGCCAGAGACCAGACACAACTGTCAAAGGCATGACCCACTGACCTCCTTCCTCCAGCTGGGCCCCACCTCTTACTGGCATTCAGCTGGGAACTCATTAATGAGTTAACCCATCACTGAGGTCAATGCCCTTACAACCCACTCATCTTCCCAAGCTTCTCTTAATCTAGTGACACTGACAATCAGCATGCACTGTATAATGACCACATTGGTTGTTAACAGAACCTTCACCTGGAACATTTATCCTTTCTTTGTAGTAGCCTCTCATCTAAGTATTTTGTAAACTAAAAATAATTACCATATGACCCAGCAATCCCATTACTGGGTAACATATCTGAAGGAAATGAAATAAGTATGTTGAAGAGATATCTGCACTCCCATGTGCATTAAGCACCATTCACAACAGAAAGAGATGGACTCACTCTAAGTGTCCACCAAGAGATGAATGGATAAAGAAAATGTAGTGCCTACATCCAGTGGAATACTATTCAGCCTAAACAATGAAGGAAATCCTGTCATTTGTGACAAAATGGATGAATTTAGAAGACATGTTAAGCCAAACAACCAAGGCACAGAAATAGAAGTACTGCATGATCTTGCTCATGTAGAATCTAAAAAAGCTGCTGTCATAGAAGTAGAGAGTGGAAAGGTGATTACCAGGAGTGAGGGGAGGGAACATAGAGCAAAAGGGAGATGGCCCATGGGGACACTGTTACACTTAGGTAGGAGGAATAGTTCCAGTGTTCTGTTGCACATCAGGGTGACTAGAGTTAAGAACAGTAATAAATTTAGAATGATACAGAGGAGGACATGACCCTGAGGGGCCCACAGAAGATCTCTGGGCCTCTCCCCTTGCATCAATCTTAACTTATCCATTTTCATTTTCCTCTGGGCTGCCAGCCCATCACTGTCCTATTGCCCTCATCAGCCTACATCACACGTGCTGAAAGGAAGCCATGACAAAACTATGAAGATTGGGAGATTATCTATATCTGTTCTTAAGTCTAAGGCACATAGTGGTGTTCTTCACATTTATGTCTCGTCTCAAGTTCTTGTGAGTCATTTTAAAAGTTTCTTTTAGATTATTAATAACACTACTCTCTGCCACAGAAAATTTAAAAAGATAATGTTATAGCCAGTGTTCTAAGATGGTTTCCATTATCACATTTTTATCTTTTGAATTATAGAAGGAAAGGTCCAAATCTTACAATTACATGAATCAGAGCCATCAAATGCATTTTGGAATGCTTTCATCAAATACGTTGCTGATTTTCTTATAATAGAAGAGGCATGTTATTAGAAAACAGATTTTTAAAAAAATAACAGCTGCTCACTCTATCAGTTCTTAGCCATGACTATATCTCTGCTCTCCAAAAATCTGAACCAAAGCCAGTAGCTTAAGATCACTTCTGAGGGGGCAGGGGAGTAAGGTACATGACCGATTGTTCATAGTTTAGTATTGACAACATTACTCTGAATCAAAGGGTTAAGAATGCACTATCAATGTTTTAATTGTAAAGAATAGTTGCTTTTAACTAGACCTACTGATGAAGCATAAATGATAGCACTGAGTTTCCAGATAAATTAATAAACATAATAACAAACAGAATTGGCAGATTCAGTGTAGTAAATGTCTCACGTGTATATGAACTCATATTAAAATTGTGGTTAAGACAACTTGATTTTACTAAGTGAGAAGAAAACTCGCAGACACACATACTCTGAAGACTTGACATTATGTTTTTGCTGAGGTGCTAGTAGAAGCAATACTGCTAACACTGGATGTATGGCTTGTTGATTAACTCAAGCATTTTGCTTCTGTGGGATCACAGATGAAATTTCCAAGAGGATTTGGAAGCCCAAAGTACACATGAATGAAAACATCACCCTGCATCTCATAAATATGTACTATGACGTGTCAATCAAAAAATAAACAGGATTTACACACAAGCCTCCTTCCACTGGTCCACATGGGATGCATACACACGAGCAGGCCATCAGTCCTTCCCCTGTTTCCCTTCCCTCTTTTCCTGGCTTCAAAACTTATGAGAAGATGCAGCACACCCTGAAGGGTAAGTGTTTGCAGTCAATAATCTGGGTTCGAATCTTGGCTTTGCCAGGTACTAGCCAGGTTACCACCAGCAAATGACAACCTCTTTCTTGCCTTGATTTCCTTAACAGTAAAACTAGGAATTATCACTACCTACTACATAGGATTTTTGTGAGAACTTCATCAATATGCCATAGAAAGAGTTAGCATGTAAAACTTCTGTAAGGGCTAGCCACACATTCTATTATGACTCAGAGTTGGCTGCTGTAATTTTGAAGATGTCAGGATTTGGGGTGTCTCTTACTTTGTGGAAACCACCTATGTGCAGGTAGACTGTCGAATAATAAAGATGGAACGAGCTACTTGCAAATGAATGTTCACGTATGTATCCTCATAGCCCCAAAGCACTGAAAAGTGAAGGAACGAAACTAATGACAAAATAAACCAAAACAGTTTTCTCTGGAAGTTTAGACTCATTTTCTATGAAGGACACAAACGCTACACTTTTATCTAAAACGGTCAAAGGACTTCACAAAAATGATCTCTTAATTGGTAACATTAAACAATACTACTTAATAACAAGCAGCAATTAGCAAAATAATTAATTTACAAGGAATATCGTGAATTAAATGGTAAGCTATTCCTAAGAAAAGTTTTTAGAAAAAAAATTTGATAGGCAAGAAAACTTCTAATTATTTTTCAGCTGCAGAGAGTGCTCTGACAATGCTGAGCTGAGGTGCACCCTGCCAAACCCTGACAGGAATCTCTGTGGTTCACTTTCTCACTCACAGAAATATTAAGTATTGTTGATACGTGTATTTAGACAGATTAAACTAAAACAATATGACTTTTTTTCCCTAGTTGCTTGAGCACTAAGTTAACTTTGTTGTGTTAACTTTGGTTGAAGCCCCGCCCCAATATATTTTAAATTTGGCCTAAAGATTTCTCCATTCATACTGAACTGCAACCTAATTTGATATGTAAATAGACCATAACTCACTCTAGTAACAAGGAGGAGTCTCAGCCAATCACAGTGGTGAACTGCCCTTTACATAAGACAGACATGCTCTATAGCCAAGCAGGATGTCGCTAGCTTTCGTCATTTTTTAAAAAAATGCCATTTCCTTTTCTGTTACTATAAATATAAGCTGCCCATGTGGTGGGGTGGATTACACTTTTTGGACCTGACTTCTGTCACAGAGCCACAAATAAAGCCAACTAGGAGCTGCAAAACTAGACTTGTTATAATTTTGTCTTTTAACAATTTGGGCTCTTTAACTACAAATAAACATTAAGCAAAAATTATATACTTATGTATGCATACAAAGAATGGAATGGAAAAAGATAGGATTGATAGAAATGAGTCTGAAAGAAAAGTAGAATGAAAAAAATTCTGTATTTTCTTGTACATGTATATGCCCAGTTCTACCATCAATAGTCAAATGAGCTCCCTCTTATTGCGAAATTATGGCAGTCAAAAGGAGTTACAAAGGTATATAACAATTCTCTTTGTGCACAAGTCACTTTGACAAGTGGGACTGGTGACACTCAGGTGACATTTTGGATATTGTGTATTACGAACATGGGGAGAGAAACTCATACATGAAAGAAAGAGGAAGAAGAAGAGAAACACAAAGAGAAAGATCAGAAGACTGGCTGGCCCAGCACAGTGTTTCTAACCCCAAGGATGAAACAATCCATGAAGATTATAAAATGATATCTTTGCGATGCCTTCCTTCTCCTTGACTTTACCCACCCCGCCCCAACTCGAATTCTCAATTAAAGCTGGGTACATTTTAGTAGCCAAAGAAGTTTATGGCAGTTTAATTGTCAGTAAGCTGGCAGTAAGTAGTAGAAAGTTCGATGTTTCTAATTATTCTCGTCAACACAGCCAGTTATGTTTTCTGACTTGTATTAGTAACCTGTTTGGTTCCTAAAACTGATTTTTGAAGATATGCTGGGAGTCACCAGGTCTCTACTTGTGTGTAGACATGGACTTGGTGAAACTGTGAAACCGAGACCATTATTTTGTGGGCAAACCTCCTCCAAAGAAACGGCTTCCCACAGCATGTTTTAACAGTCTCTCAGGCAGCCAAACTCCTTTCTTTCTTGAACAGTACCACCCAGAACTCTCCTCATTGCTCTGTTCGTCAGCACCCGAGTGTATTAACCGAGTGTAAACACTAAGACTATAAAGTAAGTTGATGGTACTTAACAACCTAACTACAAAGCACTGCACTCGTGCCAATATAGTTTTGTTTTGTTCCTAAGCTGTAAAACCACAGTATCATCATTCATTCTGAGTGCAATAATAAGTACTTTGTATTTTAATTGCAAGAAAAATAAAGATTTTAGTATATCCTTTCAAATCCAGCAGTGCATACTGCTTTGGAAATCATCTTTCCAAACCTTGAGCTCTCGCCATCCCTCCCTGCCTCCCCCACTGCCTTGTTCCAGCTGATCGTCTCCTCTCTCAAACGTGTGGCTGTGACCGCCCACCTGACCTGTCATACAGGCCCAGGACACACAGACCACTGTGCTGCTGTCCAGACTGGCCTAGGAACCTGCTTAGTCCACACCATACTTGATTGGCTGGGACGCTCCCTAGGGAATAAGCAGAGAGCATGGATTCTGAGAGCCATAATCTTTCATGGTTTGTTCCAGACACCAGGGGCAAGGGGGTGGGTCCTGGGAAGAGAGCTGTGAGGCGGACCAGCATCCTGGTGCTACCTGTTGGCACCCACAGAGCACCCGGTACTCACTGCATGGCGACTGTTACTGTTGGCTCTGTTAGCAACAGTAGTGGTAAAAATTAGGAAAAATTTCTTTAAATTTGACCTTGGGTTTTATTTATTCATATAAAATGCAGTTTTTTTAATCCAGAAAATGAAAATTAATCGTATTTAGAAAGAGCTGAGCCCAACTCCTCTAATTCTCAAAAGGACGAAAGAAAATTATAGAAGAACAAGAGGAGGACAGAGATTTTTACTCTCTAAGCTGTGTGCATCATCTAACGGACTGGCAGAAACGCGAGCATGATGCTGAGAAAGACTACAAGACAGGTGGGCCTGCAGCAGACCAAGGACAGGACAGGGCAAGATGAGGGGAAGTTGGGGCGGGAGAAGTCGGAAGATTGTGGAGAGCGCTGCGGGACGGATGAAGGACAGGCTGGCACCTCCAGGCAGTGCGAGAGTGGCGGCATCCTGAGTGTGACCTGAGACAGAGACTTTACCTCGAGGGAGAACACCCGCTGCAGGGACCCTGCTAGTGGAAACGGACGGTCACAGGGGTTGACACGAGGTGAGCCACTTAATCAAAGCTGGTTTCTGCTACTCTCAATCTTGCTCCCAGGTCACTGGCCTAGAGGTTCGTTTCCCACCTGGACTTTACAGAACAAACATTATCGTGCACGTCCTTGAGAGGAGAAGGAAGAAAGATTAGACAGAAGACGCAGGTATCATAGGAGAGCAGCTGGAGAGGCGGGAGGTGAACGAGGCCGCTATTGCCTGCATCTCTGACTGCATGACTGAGGAAGACATCTACCACCACCGCGTGCTGCTCAAAGACAGCTTGTCAGGCCAGGAGCAAGCACAGTACTCTCCCTTCCTCCCTGACACTTGGTGGATTATAACTGCTTTGTACTTTAATTTCCATAAATACCACAATTAACACTGAAAAAAATTATAAGCCACATAATGGCAGCAGATTGTCTACAGGATTTCTCTGTAAATGCAACAGAGTTAAAAGAATTCTGCCTGCTTTCAAGGATGTTTTTCTTCTTTTCATTATCCCACCAACCTCTAAGGTCCTGCAGTGTTTATTTGACTGGTGGAACAATGAAGCTTTCAAAGTTTTACAGCAAGAAACAGAGAAGATGCCATAAAAGAAACACATTATTGTGGCCTTGAACATCTGGGCTGAGGGAGAACAAACTCAAAAATAGACGTGGTTCAGTTGGGAGCGCGGCGGGACGGCCGTCTGGGAGTGGGAACAAAAAGGCCTGAAACCGGGGCTCTGCCCACCCTGCTCTGAGTGAACTCTCCTTCCCCAGGGCCAGCCCCACTGGCGTCGGGGCTCCGAGCCCCCATTTCACCACAGCTTTGGCGATGGCCATGCTGAGGCAGGCATGCTTCAACCTAAAGACCTTGCAGTAAAGTGGATCATTCTTATTCACCTCACAGCAGTATTTAAAAAGTAATCAGTGAAATTATTCTCAGAGGATCAAATCCAGATTACTTCTATCCATTCACATCTGACTAAGAAGAAAAGTGTGTACAGTCTAATCCGACCAATTGGGTCTAGATGAAAAGAAAAATACAGACTGGACAGTGTTTCCTGCCACTTCCCATACTAGCTGAATTGTTGCTATTAATTATTTGTAATTTTGTAACTGGCACCACAAAGGGAACTCTAAAAGGTAGATTTTTTTCCTCCTCTTTGGAGCTGAGTGGCTTCTCCCAACTTCCACAAGCCTAATGCATGAACAGCTACCTCCACCTCTCCTCAGGCCAGAAGAGAGGACAGAACATGCAGGTGCACCAGGAGGTCCCACCCAATTTCATGCAGGAACAAACCTGAACACGTATTTGTTCCCGCCATGGTGCTTGACAGAAAAGTACCTGTTTCTTATTGTGGCAGAAAATATTAAGACAGAGTATTGGCTATGGGATATTTACCACCTTTATACAAATGTATTTAGTTGTCCTTTCTCCAACAGAAAATTTTGGTTTTAAGATACAATTAAAATGAATCTTTCGGGCTGGGGATTTAGCTCAGTGGTTAGAGTGCTTGCCTCGCAAACACAAGGCCCTGAGTTCGATCCCCGGTACCAAAAAAAAAAAAATCTTTAAATATAAATATAAATATAAATATAAATATAAATATAAATATAAATATAAATATAAATTAGTATACAAAACTAAGAATCTTTAGACTTATCTTTGTAACTAATTAAAGTAGAAGTTATGAAAGAATGTAATTCACTAAACTGTTTTTTAAATGAAACCTTTCTTTTTGAAACCGAATGTTAAACTATAGCCTTAAGAAATGCTTGGTAGAAATATCCTAATGAGACAAATCCGTACTTTTTTCCTCAAGGCTACAGCTAAGCCTCATAATCCATTAAACTCATCAACAGATATTACAAAGGAAGAAAACTTCACCCCTTATCCTTAACATTTATGGTACATTTAAAAATGTAAAACTGAACTGAACTAATGTGATGGTTAATTATTTACTGAAAAAGAAAATATGGCTGTCTTGCAGTAAGTAGATAAATACTGAAAAATCTAAATTTAGAAAAGAAAAGACCCTAACACACCTGCACACTGTGAGATGGGGATTTGCGGCCAGTGGATCCCTCCATCTCCTTGGAACTAGCTTTGGATAAGTCTTTTTTCATTTTTACCAAAATAAATGGCATCCTTTGATTTGGTCAGTAGTGAGCAAAGAACCTGAGTGTGTCAACCTAACTGGCCAGCAAAATTTTACAATTAATAGGACTTAGAGGAAAAAGTAAAAGGGTACATTTAGAGGAAAGGGTACATTTTTCTCGAAGTTGGAACATGAAGCTGGTTTGAGAAGCTGGTTGTCTCCTTTTTTATAACTACTGGAATCTTCATTTGCTACACAAAGAAATGGAGACAAAAAAATTAAATTATCTGTCTGAAATTTAGATGTTCAGACCAAGACTCAAAATCAAGCCTTCTTCACAGTGACAATTAAATGAGCCAGTTCACGAAAGAGATCAAATAGATATTGATTTGCATTAGTCTTGGGATGATCAAATGAGGCTGTTATTTGAAACTACCAACTTCAGCACCAAGTAGTGTTTGTTTGCAGGGCTAGAATTGAACTCAGGGCCTCTGCACTGAGCTGTATCTCCAGCTGTTTTTAAAAATTCCTTTGAGGGGAAGGAGATGAAAAAAGAATTAAGATATGTCATGTACATGTACCAACTCCCTGTAATGAAATAGTTATCATGTACTTCAAACATGTACTAATAAAAATAAAAATTTAAACAAATTTTCTTTGAGACGGGTGTTGCTAAGTCACCAAGTTCCATACCCAGCTCTCTGACTTTAATTGCAGGACTCTATCTGTGTCCCCAGGACCTAAAATAATAGAAAATATTCATGATGTAAAATCTTGTTAACCTCTTCAAGATGTGTGTTTTGCCTGAGTTTAGAAAAAAATCAATCAGATGCTATTCTGTAATTTTCATTGACATCACAGAGAGAAAAAAGTATACTCATTACTCAGTCAATACCCTTGGGGGGTCAGGTCCAGGCATGTCCCTCCGTTCCACCCCTTGGATTCCAAAACTCGAGGATGTTCAAGTCCCATACATAAAATGGTCTGGTATTTTCATAGGCCTGTGAACATCTTCCCGCGACACATAGGTCATCTTTAGGTGACCTTATACAATATAAATCCTATGTGAATAGTTGTGCTGCATTGTTTAGGGAATGATGACAATAAAAAAGAAAACAGTTCTGTTCATGTTCAATGCAAATACATTTCTTTTTTTACCATCTTCTGTTCATGTTTGCTTGAATCAGCAAATGTGAAACCCACAGACATGGAGGGCCAACAGTATGCCTAACATCGTTGCCGATAAGATATAACCAATAATTAAGTCAATCAAATGAAATTTATTTAAGTTAAATTAATTCAATTGCAGTAATTAAATTAAACAAATAATCAAGTCTTGAGACAGGGTGGAAGCCTGTTCCTCAAAGCCCACACGTTTATTGTGTTAGCTGAAAATATTCTGCATAACAAGAATGTTAAATTTCTGCTTCCTCCTCTGTGCCTCATGAGTCTGCTCTGCAGCGGCCTTCCTGTGGCTAACATTTCAGGGCTCATGGAAGTCTCTTGGGCGGCCTGCAAGGCTGCCTTGATCTCTGCCCCACTCTACTCCCACCTGCTCTGGCCTCCAGCCTCCACTGAGTGGGCTGCCTCTTCCTCTCTTCTTTTTTTTTTTTTTTTTTGGTGGTGCCGGGGATCGAACTCAGGCCCTTGTGCTTACAAGGCAAGCACTCTAATCACTGAGCTAAATCCCAGCCTCCTCTCTTCTTTAAGGGCCCTGTCCAGGCTCATCTTATTTTGGCCTTTTCTCAACAACTTACTGTAACAACCCCACCACAGAGCACCGGCATGGGAACTTAGGATGGGATTCTCAGCCTTGTCCCTCCTGCACACATCTGAGCGGGGGTACTGTCGCCATGCAGGAGGGCAAGCTGCTCCGCCCCCAGGACAGGTGCCTGTGAAACATACTGTGTTCTGGCCCTCAAAGGTACTCCTGGATGAGTTACTTGTGCTAAACAGCTAAGCAACCAAGAACCACAAGAAGCGCCTTTTCTCACTTTAAAGAAGAGCAGGCCGCCTATGACCACTGGCAAACTTTACAGGAATTAATAACCTTTAACATTTAGTACCGGGAAGTTGGCAGAAAATCATTTAAAGGAAACATGTCAAACCATAACTGCTTGGTCTGTAGATGGAAAATGACACATGGCCAGAACATGATGATACACATGTGTGTAAGTTTTGAAATAGGAAGGCAATAAAAAGATGTCCAGGCCACATGCTCAAGACAGTTCAGAAAGTGGACACTTCTGAGACCTCTCCAATAAAACCACCGCTTACTCAGAATGCCCTCCCCATCGGGGGAGACAGAGGCACTCTGCATCTTGGCCAGCAATACGATCAGATCACAGAACTCTACACACATCTGCCCACATCGCCAAAGTATATACTAAAAACAGGCACATTCTTCAGTACAGAAATTACGTGTCAATAAAATCAAAAGTTTATGTTCAGTTAAAAAATCACTCCCTCCCTTTTAAAATTACCAGTTAAGAAAAAAAAATTTCTTGAATATTTAAGAAAATGGTTACATGAATCACAATATAGATAAAACTCTCATGCATACTTAAAATATTTGCTCTGAGATGGTCAAAATAAATGAAACACTTAAAATAATGTTTTAAAGATCCAAGTGTGATGTTACCTTTAAAAACTAACTGTATGAAATTTAACTTTCTAATACCTTTTCAGACTCGGAGTTTTTTGCCTTATTTTTTCAAATAGAATGACTTATGTTTCATTTATAGTTTCAAACTTTTAAAATTATAGCATTTGAAAAAAAATGCATCTATGTTGAACATGTATAGACCTTTCTCCCTTGCTATTATTCCCTAACTAATACAGAACAATAACTTCCATAGCATTTACACTGTGTTAGCTATTATAGGTACCTTAGAGATGACTTAAAGTGTATGGGTAGGTATGGATAGGCTCTATGCAAAAGCTACATTTTTTTTTAGAAGAGACTGTGCATCCTCATACTTTAGACCTTTGAAGGATGGCTGGAAGGTCCTGCGACTAATCCATTACGTTACTGAGAGATGACTGTGCTCTCATTTTTATTTTTGTGGTGCTGAAATTGAACTCAGGGCCTGGCACAAGTTAGGCAAGCGCTCTACCCCTGAACTACACCCCGAGTCTGAATGTACTTTTAAACTTTGTTAGTCCTGGTCCCTGCAAGTTCACCTAGAGAGGCAGCTGAGAGCTTGGCCTGTCCGTGCGGCCAGGCAGACGTCTCGTCCCCCACATGACCGTGCCCTCGGCTGTCAGTGAGGCTTCTAATGCCACGTACGGTGGGGAGAATTCCTGCAAGGCAGCCTGAGAGGTGCGGCTGAAGAGTGCAGGGCCTTTCCGAATTCAAAGTAGCTGCTATTTTACCCTCTCCTGGCACTTCCTCCTATCCATTGTCAAAATGACGCTCTCAAGTGACACTTTTTGGGAGCTGACGCAGAGGTGACCAGACACTCGCCGAGGTTTAAGGACAAAGGGACCTCCTCACTGGCGAAGACCACATAACCTGGTGTTCTCTGGCATAGCAGGGCACAGGGGACAAAGGGCTGTCCTCAGGCACGCACCGGCTCGTGAGAATGGACACTCGCTTGTGAAAAGGACTAATTTCTAGGCGTCCCCACTTGAGGGCTGGCATCAGCTGTTAGACCGTTTTCCCCATGAGCTCACACTTATTTAATTTTGACACTTACTGAATACACACAAATCACTGATCCATTTGTAAAAGTCCACAACTTGGTCAAACAGGCCTGCTGGACTTTTTTTTTTTTTTTTTAGATAAACTGTACTTAATCTAAAATTCATTTAATTTAGTGATGCCCTTTAACAACCACAACCTGTTGCTTTGTGAGTAAATATTTAAACCAGCTCACTGGCTTTAAATGTCTAAAAGTGACTGAAGATAAAAGCCAGAGAAGTTAGATTTATTGGTGACTGGGTAATAATCAACTGCTCTTGCTCTCCAAGGGCCTGATCCAAGTCTCTGGTCTCCTTTGGCTTTAGCCACCCGGTCAGTCTCAGGCCCACAGGGATGCTCCAAAGCACCACATTCAATAGACGCTGTGAATTTAGTCCAGGCATTTAATTTTTCTTCTTTCTCTCTCTCTCTCTTTTTTTTTCTCCATTGGTAACAGATAAAATGAATGACTTGGAAATATTTAGTAATCCTCTACTATGAGAAAAGAATGAATGCAGAGTATAAAAAGCTTTTAAAAGAGTTTTCTGATTTCTGTAACTTTAGGGATCAGGTGGAACACTGAAGCATACAGGTTTGAAACAGCTAAATAATCACACACTGCAGTTATACTGAAGATGCACCACTTCTTGGAAGAGTCCAGCGTATTTAAATGGTCCAGCCATCATTTTCAATATTCTCAGACTATAAGAAGTTTTCAGAAAACAATTGTTGACCATGATAGTCAAATAAGCTTTAAAAAGAGATGAATCAAGGGACTGGGGATTTAGCTCAGTGGTTAGAGTGCTTGCCTTGCAAGCACAAGGTCCAGAGTTTGATCCCCAGCACCAAAAAAAAAAAAAAAAAAAAGAGGTAAATCAGGATTGGGGATTTAGCTCAGTGCAAGGCCTTGAGTTGGATCCCCAGCATCCCCCTGCCAAAAAAATACATGAATCATTTTTGTTGGAAATCATTCTAAAATGAATTGCAACAGGGTATAACACTTGCTTAGGATCCCCAGTGCCACTACATAGACAAAAAAGACTTCCACATGTAACTTGATCATTCTCCCTGCTCTTTTCGGGGTCCAGAATAATGATGAGAACTATCATTATCGTACTGAGTAACATTAGAAAGAAAACCTCAGTGGTCAGTTATTAGGATGAGTAGGTCTGTTTGCTCTGTACTAAATGTCACAAAATTACAGTGTGCTCTGAGTTCCAGTGGCTGCTTTTTGTGGGTTTCTCTATCTCCTTGTGTGACTGCCCTTTCACTTCTTGCAGCTCGGCTTAGGCTCTTCCCTCTCTTCCAATTCCCTCTGCCCTAGCTGGTTTGGTTTGGGATAGCAATGCTTACAACAAAAAAAAAAATAAGTGGATTCCAAAGGAAGGCTTGAAAGGCACCGTGGAAAGCCGTGGTGCTGGGACCTTATAGGGGGACCTGGTTGACTTTTGGGTTGTCAGCTATGTTTACTGAGTTTCTGCAAAGCAGCCTCTGACTACCACTATTTCAGATTATTTTTCAATAAAATGATAAAATCTATAATACTGACAAAAAGAAAGAGACATACTAGAGACAAGCCAGGAGTCACAGACAATGGTAGGCGGGGGGAAGGAGCCACCGTGTCTTCCCATGAACAAGCAAGTCTTGGGGTTGGAGGGGTGGCCCCTGCTTCACCTGTCAGAGGGGAGAGCCAGTTTTGAAGCTAGTCTCCCACAGGCCAGTGGCTGCTTGGTCTGTGCTGAATTTCTTCTGATCGCACTGTCTTCATCTTCCCTATCCTAAAATTTCTGTGAAGCGGGAAGCAGCTAAGCTTTTCAGACTTCTCTAAAGAAGCTCCCCTTCTCTACTGCGGTGGATCTTTGTTTGAAATGTATGATTCCATCATCTGCTCCCCAGACGGTGCCCATAGCCAGGCTGCACAGCAGCGTCCCTCCAGCAACGCCTGGCTGCACATTCCCGAGTCCCGGGGGGCTGCCGACTACTTCAGCCCCCTCAGTAACCGGAGCCCTCAGGTCTTTAAGTAGTAGCAAACTCATGAGAAAAACGGATGGGTTTTTCTGCTACAGAAGAACTGGTACAGAAACAAAAAATCACAAATACAACATAATAAAATCACGCGGGGTTTCCAGCAAGTGTGAAATACTTTAGGATATGTATCTTTTCTGCACCCCATTATGTGGTCATTTTCTTGGATCAGATTCAGCAGGCCCTGAGGTCCCCGCGGATGGAGTGCGCCAGGTGAGGGGGATGGCAGGCACTGGACTTTAACCTCGGGACAGCGGGGCACGGCCCTCAGGCAAAAAGCTGAGGCAGCTTGGATGCTCCACCAGGAACTTGCTTCTCCTTCTCCTCCCGCTCTTCTCCTTCACTTCCCTTCTCTTTAAAGAAAATCTGAAGCCTATATTGGTATTGACTTCAAATGACTCCCAGGTTATTTCATTTTAAATTTGTTTGTGTTTTCTTTAAAAGAGGAATTTGCCAGACACTTTTACTATAAAGTGGCTGAGCACTGCATGTCAAGAGAGAAAAATAGTAATATCTCTGGACACTGAACTCACTGCGGGCCTAGCGATGGAGACCAGCTCCGACGTCTAACTGAGTCTAGAAACCTCCAGGACACGCACTCAAGAAAGCCTTTGCAGTAAGGGTTATAAATCACATATGGAATAAGTCATCCCGAAGTGGAAAAGGCTAAAAATAGTAGGTACAGTAGACTTATACCATTTTTTTCAGTGCTGGGAGATTTGACCCAGGGCCACATACTATAGGCAAGTCTCCCACTGAGCTATACCTCCAGTCCCTAAATGTACTTTTTAAAAAAACAGTACAGATAGAAAAAAGAGTAGAAAGAGAAACCCCAAAATGCTACATTTTATTTGCTGTATTTTGTAACTGTAATGCTGAAAATATTGCACTTGGGGGACTACTGACATTCTTTGCTCATTTTTTCTATTAAACTTTTACAACTATCTTTACCAAACAAGTATTTCTTTTAATAATTCATTTTGAAATTACTTGTATCTGTTATATAAGATACATTTTAAATTTCCTTTGGAAACAAGGAACTGTTAACTATTTGCTGAGTAGTACTAAGCCATGTAAAATTCCTAAATGGCTTCACGTCAACATAGCTGCTTTTTCTTCTCTCACCCAGTGATTTACCTGATTGCTATCTCCTTCGAATCACGTGGCTTGTTTTACAAAACCCCCAAGAACAAAGCAAAGATCTAGGTTAAACACACTTAAATAAAGCTGCACTCTGGTGAAAACTGCTTTGAATTTTTTTAAAACCATTTGTTCCAACCACAGCATTTGTTCCAAAATAAGTAAACATGAACAAAGAAATTGCACAAAATCTGCATTTCTTATCAGACTCAAGGCAGAATATAGTTCTAAAATTTCTTATATGCTTTTCTTTCTCTTGAATGTTCTAAATGACTGTACATTAATAGGAACAGAAGATACAATAGGAGCAATGTCTGTATTTGAGGTTTCCATTTTAAAAGAAATTTTATCTGCAATTGATAGTAATGTCACCAATCAGCCCCATGCTCCATGCCCAGCCACTCATGATCACCCATTCAAGCTATTAGTGACCCCACACAGAGGTTATGGGGGCCTGACTCACCGTCACCACAAATCCAGCATTATTTTCTGGGTGCCTGGGAACAGGACAGAGTAAGGAGCCAGCTACAGTTGGGTTTCCTCAGCCTGGGAGCCTGGGCACGGTGGCTCCTCGAACCCCAAACTCAATGGTACCCTTTCTGGCGTCCTTTATTGCTCACTTGCAGCACAGGCAGAGGTGTGGCAAGCTAAACAGCAGAGCCAAGAGACGCTCCAGGAAGGGACAGCCCCCCACCCTGGGAGAGCCACCTGGGGGGATGGGGGTGGGGCGGGAGGGCAGGTGAGGGCAGGTGAGGCACCGGCTCAGCCCAGCAAGGCGGGCCAGCGTGCAGATGGTATTCCTGAGTTGACACCCTGGAGGCTATCATGTTACTAGATACGAGTTCATTGAATTCCGCCTCAAATCTGCAGATTTTCCAGGGAGTAAAGAGAAGTTCAAAGAAGGGAGAGGCTTGCCTGATGCTTCACCATCAGCACAGGGTGCGGCCAGTATGGGGATCTTGTAGTGTTGGCAGTGGGTCCGAGCTGTGTTCCACTCTACTCTGCCAACTCTCATGCATGCCACATTTTTCAGGACTTCATAAGACTCCGGCAATACAAAGAGTCGTGAGGGATAGAGACCACTATGTTTCTGAAATCACTTTATAGGGAACGCCGGCATAGCCAACAGTGTCTTGTTTTTTGTGATCGGGAGTTGCAGCCCAGGCCCTCATCCATGCTAAGCAAGTGGTCTTCTACCAAGTCTCGTGGCAGCCTTTTAAAGAGATGGGGTCTTGCTGTGTTGCCCAGGTTGGTCTGGAAATCATACGCTCAAGCGATCCTCCAGCCACAGGTTCCCAAGTATCTGTGGCTATAGGCAGGTGCCCCTGTGCCTGGCTTTAGGCAACCTCGATCATATATTTAGGCACTGTGTTCTACCCAGAGAACTTACATGTCTCTGATGGCCGAATTTCCTCAATTTCCCTTTACAGTCACTGCTTTCCTTTGACCCACTGCCCCATCGAACACCACGCCTCCTGCTCCCTCCTCGAGATAGCAGTTCCCCCAAAACACTAGGAAAGGAGAGTTAAGCATCTGAGGAGGGTCACAAGCCAGCAGGAGCAAGGAGGGAAGTCAACGGATTTGAAAGCCTGCTGCTGCCAGACACCGTGCCAGGCAGCTCACCAATATGACTCGCTCATCTGGGACAATCACCTGAGCAGAGCAGGACGTTCCACCTTACCGGGGAAGAAACCTGGCCTGAGGGGGTTACATCACTTGCCACAAACAACTACGGAATAAGGGCGGCCCCTTGAGCAGTTGACAGAAACAGGGGAAGTTTTCAACTCTGTATTTTCTGCTAGGTTGGTACTTGGGGTGCTGCAAGTATTACATAAATAAAAGAAAATGTACTTGCTTTCATTAAAGTAACGCTTGTGTTATTGACGCTTAGCTGGGTACCCTCTTTAAAGATTTTTCTTGTAATTTCTACATACTTAGCAAGTAACCTATGTGTGTCTCAGGGCAGCCTCAGAGGTGGCCCGAGTCCTCTCCACAGCAAAGGCCCACAGAGATGCCCCAAGAGAAGCAAATCAATGTCATGTTTTGACCACCAACTTTAGCTGGGCTCTTGGCATCTCAGGAAACACTGTTTTCTCCAAGTAACCATCCTCCCCCTCTCTGGAACTCGAACATCAAATGCTTGTGCTCTTCAGGCCTCTGAGTTCCTCAGCTCCCATCTCTCTGTGGGTAGAACACGGTGCGTCTGACCTCACAGACACAGAACCTCTTGTTCTGCCCCAAAATGTAGAAGCCCTGTTCCCTCCCCTGCCCCACTTTCCTGCCCTTCGGCTGTAGCTAAGAGCAGTCCCTCCCCCACACCAGGCCAACCTGCACCTGTGCGTGGAGCCTTCCCAAACCTGAACACTCGTTTTTTCGTTAAAATGGTCAGTCTCTCTGGACTGGATCCTCCTCTCCAATCTGCAAGTACACAGATATGTCTCACAAAAAAAGGAAAGCCAGCCACACACGGCATGGCCACGTTTTGCTCAGTGATGTGCCGCTTGTACAATGGTGTCCACGAGATTGTGTTGCTCAATGACGAGGTAGCATCTTAGTTTCTCGAAGTACATCAGTGATGTCGGCACAACTCAGTCACCTAATGACACGTTTCTCAGAACTCTGTTGTAAGTGATGTATGACTATAAAACAAAGAAGTCCTCTGTTGCCCACATGGCTGCCTCCCTCCATCATGCGGGTGCTGTTCCACATGCAAAGGTCCGGACTGACTTGTCTCTGGCCGCTGCCTCCATTGCTCCCTTTATTAAGCTCCCCATTTTATCACGGTCTGGCTTCCATTTCCACCAAAATATGGTGTCGCCACAGAGCTCCAGGCTGCCAGGGCCAAAGGACATTTCCAGGGTGGCACCATTTGGCCTGCATGGGTGACCTTCCTCCAACTTCTGAGAAATGCACTGTTAGGTGACTCTGTCACAGCACAGATACCATAGTATCCTATGTGGCTGGGCCGGCGGGCAGGGCATCCCGCGCCAGGGCTACAAACTGTGCAGCATGTGATGGACCTGAATACTGTGGGCAACTGCACTGCAATGGTAACCAGCTACGGATCTGAATATTGAAAAGGTGCAGTGAAAGATAACCAGGCCATGGGAATTTTTCAGCTCCACTGTAATCCTACGGGTGACTGCTGTATGTGGGCTCTGTCACTGACCGAAATGTCCTTACGTGGTAGATGATTGTACTTTTCAAGAGGCCAGTGAGGAAGGTCCTGCCTCAGAGGATGATGTATTATATGGACCTACAGTCCGATTTGCCCCCAAAGGAGGCGAAGGGCAAGTTCGGAACAGAGTGGCCCCTGGGAGTGCGAGGGGGCAGATAAACCTTGGCCCTGAGTGCAGAGCCCGGATATGCGGGACCTCTGCCGCAGAGCAGCCCCAGCCATCAGGCTCTAGGCCACCCGCCAGCCCAGGAGGAGCCCAGGAGGGCTGCTGCTGTGTTCCAGGAAGTCCTGGCCTCTCCCACTGCCAGGAAAATCCTTCAAACACAGGCCGTTATTTAAGACAGCACGAGAGGCATCCCTTTCTGCTAGCCTAGATTCTCAGGGGTACAGGAACTCCTTAGGGAAATCACTAAGAAGCAGCTCTTTGTGGATGCATTGAAAAGCCCAAAGCAGAAGAAATGAAAACAGAAGGAGTCTTGCATAATTTCCCCCACAGACTTCAAGATATCCTTTGAGGAGATTAGCTGCATCCTGGAATTTTTCCCAAGAATGGAGCCAAAGGCAGCAAACTTTCTTTAACAGAGATAAGGACTAACACTCACTCAAGACCACCAGACGTCTTGCTTTATGATTTGAAAGGCTATTCACTGTGCAGGCTGCATTTTTTTTAACTTGACAATTTATTTTTCTTTGCTTTCTGAAAAATTTCACACATGGGTATATATAAATGTGTGTATGTATGTGTATGTATAGATACATACATGTATGTTAAATGAATTTTCTTTTCAAAATTTTAACTCAGGATTTTCACAAAACATGAAAAGTTTCATGGGAGACCTCTATTCAAAGGCAAATTTGTGACGTCTAGGCTCAGTCAGACCCTGGAGGCAAAACATTCCAAAGCCTCAGATTTGACTAGAGTATATTAAATTTAAACCCAATAAATTAAAGGGAATAAAAACCCCCTTAGTACTTTACAACTGCAAACTGGGCAATATTGATTTCTTTACTAAGTCTCTGTATGGTGGCTTGGAAAGAACTGCATAATCTTAAATGCCTTTATAACCAAACAATGGCTGAGCTGACCCCCAGGCGAGGCCTGGTCACTGTGTTTTAACTGGCAAGAGACATCTTTTCTATGGGGTGTGCAGCTCCATAAGGGGGAAATCTTTCTTTCTTATACGGTAGGTTTTTAGAATTTAGGTAAATTATGAACATGAAAACAAGCAAGCAAAGAGAAAGTCAACCTGCAGGACAGATCAGATAGTTTGGTTGTTCATAGCGAGACGGTACAGTGTGGTGGAAAGAAGACAACATTTGGTGTTAGGCAGACTTGCATTTGAGTGCTGTCTTGGCTATTTACCGGCCAACACTGCAGTGTTACTAAAGTCTCTGGACCGGGGTTCTCACTGACAGATCCAGACTGACGACAGCAGTATGAGAAAAGCAAGCCAAACAAGTAAAGCAGATGATTTGAGACGTACATAATAGGCATTCAGTACTTCGTTTATTAATTGCGATGAATTATTTGGTGCATACTTCCATATAATGAGAATGAAGATAAATATACATTTTCCATAAAAGTTAGAAAAAGCCTTCCTATTCTTTTGCATGTCTATCATTTTAAAAGAAGAGCAGAAGATACTGCATTTTGGTAAAGGACATCACAATATGCACTGCAAAATTCCATGGTAACCTTAGAAGGAGAAGTAGTACCAGGAGACCTTACGAAATGATGCAATAACTGTCAACTTGTTTGGAGGGAACCTTTGCTACAGAACAAAGCAGGAGGACAGAGCCCACATATTGGGAATTATATCAGTATATCAATGTGCATCGGAAGGGCTGGAGCGACCTGTGCACGGATAGAGCGCGCTCCCCCATGGCTCCATCTGGACCCATCCATCTCCCTGTGGTGTGAAGGCCAGCTGCCCAAAGCCCTGGACCCTCGAGGGGCCTCCTTGCTGACTGGTTCTCTTCCCACCATCTGTGGATTTTCACTGGCCATCTTTCTGTTTAGCATCAAGAAGAGTGGGCAACCACTCTTCTTCCTGTTCCAAATCCATGCAGGTGGATAATCCGTAACAAATACCTCTTCTATCTAAGCAAAATACGGGGAAAAGAGGATTAAGCAGTGTTAACACATCTCCCATTGTATACACAGTCCACAATGAATCCTCTCTTTGCATTTAGGAGTTCAAGGAGAAAAATGAAGGCACAAATGACGGGAACTAGGATTCCATCTACGACACAGGAATGAAGATTCATGCAGAGAAACTTCTTTGGAAAGGCAGACGCCAGCCCACGATCCTGTCTGGGGACTTAGAAAGAATTCACAGACATGTACAGAGCTGTGCACACCAAGATCTGGACCACCTAGCTAACTGCAGTTGCCTGGATAATATGTCTAGAATGGACAGTAAGAACTAAATGTAGACAGCAGCTGCAAAGAGTATGCACTTCACTGCGAGACTCAAACCAATGAGTGGTTGGCTGCCAGAGGCACATGACAAAGGGCTTTCTGTCCCATGAGGCCTTGCTAAAGAGGGCACACCATGAGCCCCACAGTACAGGCCTATTCTGGTCCATTTGCCAGTTGGAGAAAGGTTTAAAAGAAAAATGTAAAGGCCTGTTGTCCCTTCTGCTCCACTTGCAACGCATTTACTCACAGTGCGGTTCGTAGGGAGGAGGGGGGTCTCCACAGGGCACACACTCCATGTCTTGAAAACCGACAAGCTTAGTCTTCCTGTAAAATCTAGAAGAGGAAGAAAGTGAGCCTGGTTAGCTCTGCCATCCAAGTTTAACAGTTATAGCAAATAAGATCTTCATTACAAATCAGTCTCCATTACCAGTTAAATAAAAAGGCACCCAAAGGCTTAAGTATAACAGTGTCTCAGATAGGCACAGCCTTGGAGGCCCTTTCTGGCAGGAAGAGAACACTTCAGAAATATCAGTTCCGCCGCACGTAACGGCAGATCCCTCTCAGCCCACTCGCTCTGCATCAGGGTGGGATCTCGGGAAGGAATATGAAGTCCCTTGTTTTTGGCGATTCTGTTGTAATTTAAACTACAAAGCTCCTTTCAGCTAAACTGCTACATTTTTATCTTTGAAGCCAGGCAAACCATTAAAGTAGAAAAGTGCAGAAAATCACGGTCTCGTCATTGGACTTTCTTTCTAGGCACGACGAGAAGCCCAGCAGCCAGAGTAGAAGAGATTGACAGCTCTGACAAAAAATATTTTATGAAGACATCGCCAGGGCAAAAATAAAGTATTATTAATGTAGTTAATGGTCAACCAAAACTTGAAAAAATTATTCTGGTTCTAGTCTTGTCTCTAACTGAAGTCTGTAAGAGGAAAGAAAAATCATGACAGCAGAAGTGAATGCAGTTGAAAACAGGCAAAAAACATTCATGCCCCAAAGAAGAACATTTTGTAATTATAAAATTTCACAATTAAAACTAAGAGGGCTGATGGAATTTAAAATCTTAAAAGCAATACTAAAATGCTTAGCCTCGTTAATAAATACATGCAAGTTGAAGTGAAAATATATCATTTTACTTAGAGAACTGGAAAAGGGGTGATATAAGCAAGGGCACATGCAGGAATATAAATCGCCACTTTTAAGAAGGCAATTTAGCAATATGTCATCAGAGCTCAATAAAATAGTTTACACTCTTTACCTACTAATTTCATTTTTAGCGATTTATCCTAAAGAAATAATCACCTAGGTAAAGCTGTATGTGTATGAATACAAGCACAGCATTGTCTATAACAGGAAAACCAGCCAAGTAGACACAGTCTCAGTGGCTAACAGTGGAAATAACTGGCTGTGGTAGATTCAAGACAAAGGAGTGCAAGTCGGCCTTCAGAAATGATGTGTGGATCTACCATACAGAGTTTTTATTCAATTCCCAACACCAAACGAAACAAAACAAAACAGAGTTTTTAAAATTCATGAACTATCATAAAGTAAAAAAGTATATACACTATGATTCTGTATGGTACAAACATAAACTTTCATACAGATTCAATTTATTTACCAGTGCATAGTAAAATATCTGTGTATATACAAGTGCTTTTCTTTTCTTTTCTTTTTTTTTTTTTTTTGGTGCTGGGGATTGAACTCAGGGCTTTGTGCTTGCCAGGAAAGTGCTGTACCACTTGAGTTAAATCTTCAACCTCGAGAGCTTTCTTTTTCTTTCAAGTACATAACTGGAGAGAAGGATGGACCGAGCCTAAGTGGTGGTCCAAAGGCTGGGGGAGACACCTGAACATGTCAAATCCCAATGTCGGGCAGCCAGGGCCAAGCCCATATCCGCCCAACACCGGGGCCCTGGAGGCTCCCGTCCTGTGCGTTCACCACCTCGATCCGGCCTTTCCTCCCAGCACCTCGACCCTCCCTCAGCAGCTCCCTGGAGAATTCAGCTGTCCCTCCTGTAGGCCTTCTTATCCTGTGGCCCAGCCAGGGTACCCAGCACACCAACGTTCAGGTCCCTATCCTTATCCATACCACTGCCTGCCCCTGGCATGCTTTCTGTGAACCCCCTGGCTGCCCCCAGCACGCTGGGCCCAGCAATAATGACTGACAAGAAGATGCAGGGGAAAAAAAAGAAATCTCATAAAAAGACATGGTAACAGCACAAGCATGGCAAGCATTTCTCCTCTCCCTCCTCTTCCAGCAGTGACTCTGACTGAATGCAAAGCCTGGACTCTCCTCCGAGTCCCGCCAGTTCTGCTCATAATCCATCAAGCGTTAGCCGTTGGGTTGTACTGGGGAAAACGGGCCCCTGTGCCCCAGCCCAGCCCTGCCTGAGCCTCACACTGCTGTTTGTTCAGCCCTGACCGAAGAGACTGTCTGGGCTCGCAAAGGCCACCTCGCTACTTGAGACATCTCACAGCTGAAGAGTCTTGGGGAGCTGCTTTTTGAAGACGATGAGATCTCTGAGCTAAATGCTGAGCACAAGTCTAAGATCTATAAAACGTGATCTTTTAAAAAGTTCCTATTGTAATACTTACTGTTAGTAGATTCGGGAAAAATGTTGTTACAACGGAAAGCCTGTGCTTTTTTGTAATGGGGTGATTCAGTGGCAAATATATCTCCCAGCAGGTGTTTTATTAATTGTACTAACCGCAAGGCTGCTGGGAATCACTGTAGAGTCTGTTTGGATGAGCTCCGACTGCCCTTTTAGAAGGCGATCTCTATTCCTTAACTCAATACATTATCTCAGGTCCTACTCATTCTCCACCTCTCAGTCCAAATAAAGCTATTTCTCTTGGTTAAAAAAAATATATATCTTCCAACTTTTCTATGACAAAAATAGTGATATGGAGATTATTTAACTCTTTACAGGGCATGCCAGATACAACTATCTTGTGAAATGGATAATTTAGTGGCAAATCAGCCTAATTTATGGTTGAAACAAAATTTGCATTTGAAACTAGGTAAGTTATCTCAAATGCCCAAATATATTCAGTAATGGCTCAACCTGTTTTCATTGGACCCTGAAAATCTGTCCAAATGATATATCACACACTGACCTTCTATCAGACTTCAGTAAGAATTATTCATTTTGCAATTTATAAAGTAAAAACAAAAAAGACAAAATTGGAGGACTCATACTTCCTGCTTTTAAAGCATATTACAAAGCTACAACAATCAAAACAGTGTGGTTCTGGCATAGGGATAGATAGGTGGACCGAATAATAAAGTCCAATGGCAAACCCGTGCACATGTGGTCAGGGATCTTTGACAACATGCCAAGAGCACTTGATGAGGAAAGGGTGGCGTCATCACAAAAGTAGTGCTGGAGAAACCCACATGCAAAGGAATGAATGTGAACGCTTATGACATATATAAAAAGCAACTCAAAATAAATTACAGACTGAAAGGTAAAATCTAAGACTACAACTTCAAGAAGAAAATATAGGAGGAAACTTCATATCGTTGGATTTGGCTATAATACTTTCATTAGGACACCAAAAGAACAGGCAACAAATGTGAAAATTTAACACGAGACTACATCAGACTTTAAAACTTTTGTGCATCAAGCGAGAAGTCAACAGAGTGAAAAGATAAACTATGAAATGGGAGAAAATATTTACAGATCACACATCTGATAAAGAGTTAACACTCCAAATCTATAAAGAGCTATAACTCAACAATGAAAATCAAATAACTTGATTTTAAAAATGGGCAAAGGACTTAAACAGATATTTCTGCAAAGATGACAGCCACATGGCTAACAAACATACGAAAAGATGCAACATAATAAATTACCAGGGAGCTGCAGATCAAAACCACACTGAGATACGTCACTTCACGTTCACTAGGATGGATACACACTGAGTCACGTCACTTCACATTCGCCAGGATGGATACACACTGAAATACATTGCTTCACATTCACCAGGAAGCAGAGCAAAATAAAAATAAGAGCCAAGGAAATACATGTTGGGGAAGGTGTAGAAACTGGAATTCTATCCACTGATCCTGGGACTAAAAAATGGTGGTGCTACTACGGAAAACATGGCATTTCCTCAAAATATTAAAAGTAAACTATCATGTAATTCAGCTATCCCTCTTCTGGGGATACACAAAAAAAATCCAAATCAGAATTTTAGAGAGATATTTGTACATGCCTGTTTATTACAGCAGTATTCACAGTAGCCAAGAGATGAAAGAAACCTAAGTGGATACTAATAAATAAGTGGTTAAACAAAAAGGAGTGGATAGGTACCATGGAATATTATTACATTTTAAAAAGTAAGTTAGTCTTATCGCAGGCTACAACATAGATGAACCTTGAGGATATTACGCTAAGTGGAATAAGCCAGTCACAAACAGATACTGTATGATCCCATTTATGTGAGATATGTATTTCTTTCTGTGAATTTCTGCCCAATACACAGAAAGAGCCAGGGGTTGGCAAGAGGAAAAGAGGAAGTTGTGTGAGTGTACAGCTGCAGTTTGGCAAGCTGAAAAAGTATGGAGGTCTCTTTCACAATAATATGAATGGACTACCACTACTGAAGTGTATGCTTAAAAATGGTTAAGCTGATAAATTTTATGTATTTTTAAACCACAATAGAAGAATGCATATAAAACTTTAAAGTAAAAATGACAGGACAATATGTCTTGTTAAATCTTGTAACATCTGCAGGTGATTATTTTTTAATCCTTTCAGCCAGAAAACTTACCAAATTACAATTGATAAAATATTGGTAAGGTCTAGAATTGTCTTTTATAGATTAAAAACTCATTTTATGTAAAAAAAAGTGAAAAATGTAATACTGACCTTTTTCAACAGCAAATATTGAGGATACAGAAATACATCCTATAAAACTTTTTAAAATGTTAAGGAAATGGGAGATGTTTGGAATCAAATATAGATTTTATTTAACATTTTAAAATAATGAAATTACCTTGCAGTGAAACAATTTTGAGGCCTGCACTTTCCCTAATAAACAATCAATTTGCCAAAAACATGTTGACTAAAATATAAGATGATAAAGAATGAAAAGCTTGAGATATTTCTGGGTAAATGAATGCAACTTGAGACCATACTCTTAAGTGAAATAAATCAGAGACACATGTTTAAATACCACATTGTTTCTCTGGTGCGGGAAACTTAAAGTGTAAATAAAGACTAAAATGTATTATATTGGGAAAGGGAAGAAAATGTCCAAATGGGAAAGGGAACAAGGGCAGGGGGGGGAAAGGAGCAGAGGGACAAGAGAAATAAGAAATAGAAGGAAAAAATGGGAATAAAGCTTTTGTAAATAAGGAGGGAGGAGGGGGTGAGGGGAGGGGAGGCGAATAAAAAAAAAAGAAGCAGCAAGATATACCATGTACAGATACAAATCCCCTATGATGAATGTTACCACTATGTACATCTAAAATGTACCATTACAATAAAATAAATTAAAAAAATATATATAAGATAAGCCTGTAATCGTGGCACTCAGGAGGCTGAGGCAGGAGGATTGCTGTGAATTCAAGGCCAGCCTGGACTACATAGTGAATTCAAGACAAGAGCCTGTCTCAAAATATATATATATATAAAATATATATTACATATCATATATACACATATGCATGTGTGTGTGTGTATATATATATATATATATATATATATATATATATATATATATATGGTCAGTTTGAGAACCCTCACACAAATGAGCCTAGAAGATGAGTAAGTCAGGGCATACTCCGAATGACCACTGAATACTTAGTAGAAAGGAGGCTGAGTGAGCGCAGCAACCCCCAGGTACACAAGGACGGGGCTGACAGAGCAACACTCTACCAGAAACCGTGTGGCAACTATACACAGTGTCCACGACATGGGCGGCTGCCTTCTTTATCCCAGGGGCTTACAGGCAGAACCTAACACTTTTTTAAAAGATTGCTGTACAATTTTCAAAACTGTCAACTCACTTTTTCAATCAGTACAAAGTAAAATTACAGCCAGAATTATAAAGCGCAGGTTAGTTGCTACATTACTGAATGCTCATGATCAAAAATATTGTTTTTAATTTAAAAAAAACCCGCACAAAACTCGAATCTAACATGAAGATGAGAATCCAGAAATTAGAGTTTTAAAATATGACTTAGAATTAGTTTGCAGATCTTTAACAATTATTCTACTTCCTTACTGCCCCTCCCCCTTTCCTCACCCTTTCCCTCCCCCCTCCCCCCTCTTCTCTGTTCTTTCTCCTGCTCCTTTTTTCCTCTTCCTCTTCCTCTTCTTTTTTGATGCTGGGGATTAAACCCAGGGCCCCTCACAAGCTGAGCACATACTACCACTGAGCTCGACTCCTGGCTCCTTGCTTTCTCTTGCCTTGTTCAGAGTGCCATGATTCGGGGACACAGGAACATTTGCAACTCCATTTCCTGTCCAACCATGATAAGTCACACATTTTATTGTTTATTTTTTTATTTTATTTTATTTTTTTTTTTGGTGCTGGGGATCGAACTCAGGGCCTTGTTCTTAAGAGGCAAACACTCTAACCACTGAGCTAAAACCCCACCCAGTCACACATTTTAGAAAATGAAATAAAATAAAAGGGGACAGGGACATTATACGAAGTGTCTGGTTAAACTGGTTTTGTAAAGTTGGATGTCAAATTTTACCCTTGGCTTTCAGATAGATAATGCAAAAAGACAAAAGAAAACCACAGTGGATTTTTCTTAATCATTATTTGATGAAAGACAGCACATAAATACATCATGTGGACTCAGATTTTTCTCTTGACAGTGTATATAAAGAAAAATTTTGAACTGAACCGAATCCAAGTAACACTAGTTAGCCTAATAGATATTGTTTGAAAGCTGCTCTTTCAAAAAAGTCTGCTGTAGACCATTTGTTTCTCGATCAACGAAAGCACTTCTACCAGGAGCTGTTGCAACACAGTCCGGCTCCGGTCTATACTGAGCTTACTTCACACAGGCTGGACGCAGATCCTCTGTCCCGGTCCACAGTCAAGGTAAGAGTGTGGTGGGTGTTCTGCAGCGCCTGTGTGAAAGGGTGACTCGTTTGTTCTCTGACACTCTTGGCTTCCCAGCGACTAGTTCATCTTCCTCAGCAGTCCACAGCAACGACACTTTATTGAGAACTGAGCGGACGCTAAGGACAAGATGAGTCATTAGGGTAAGAGCCCAGACCTCGCCCTGATGGTGGGATGAGCCAGGTGCACGGAATTCTTGTGAGATCACCGGGTGGAATCAGAAGTATGCTGAAGCTCCTCCGCATACAAGCTGAGGGAGCCTGCGCATGGCATTCATCCACACTTCAGGATCAGTTTCCTCCTGCATAAAGAGGGACGATGGTCGTTCCTCCTTGACACAGTGGTTTTGATAATTAGATAAACTAGTCTGCAGGAAATACTTAGCACGAAGTGAGTGCTCAAGCGCTACCTCGGCTATTGGAAGCTGCAAAGCTGGTGGGTCAGGATGTGCTTTTGGGCTAGGTTCCCGGCGCCTCAGCAGAGAATGGACGGGCATGGCTGGTCCAGTGGTCATGCTGAGAAGTCACGCGAAGCTTTCACTGCCCCGGCGCCGTCAATGGGCAGTCATGTACAGTATCAAGTTAGGACTTCCTTTGTGCCGTGACTCCTCCTGCCCAGTCTGCAGCTTGTTTTGACTAGCGGGGGACAGTTCTACAGGTGAGAAGAAGGGCTGTCAGAGAAGGTAAGTTCCTGGCCCAAAGTCCTTGAACGTTTCTGGGAACAAGAGGACTGAGCCTCTCTTACGTCTCAGGGAGTGGGCCTTGAGGACAACTTCCACAGCCTGCGGTTCCAGGGGAAGCCCCTGGGTGGGGGCAGGAGCGAGGCTGGGGCTACAGAAGGTCAGGCTGGCCCTGAAAGCGACCATGCCCCTCGGCCCCAGGTATGACCTTCATATCATTTTTCTGGAACCAACAGGCATTTTGCTTCTTTTCTTTCTGCTTCAGTTTTCCTATCTGCAAAATGGGTTTCAGTGCTTTGCCTTCTTCACAGAAACACAGTCGAGCTGGAAGAATATTTTTTTTAATGCTCTGAAAAGACCTAGGCACAAGTCACTATCTAATTATCACCTTCCTTGTGTGTTAAAGCAGCCTTAGAAAGGGTGTAATTTTAAACTAATCATATAAACTGTGGAGCATCACTGAAACACCCATTCTTTATACCTCTTCTGCACCTAAGTGTTTCCTTTAAGAATGAACTAGCACTGTAGGAACTAAAGCCAGCTCAGAAGACAGGGCCTGGAGCAAACACGAGGAGCTCTGGGAGGTCCAGGAGACTGGCAGGCCCGTGGGCTCTCTTGTAAAACCAGGAGGTCGCCATGACAAACCAAGTCCTCAGGTCCTGCCTCCGCCCGTTCCCCCCGGCACTCCTACCTCAGCCGCGTGTGCCCTGGCGACCGGCTCTCTCCCCACCCCCAGACGAACAGCAGACAGGCACAGACTCGCTTTATCAGAGATCTGTGGGGCGTGAACACAGAGACACCTCAAATGCCCTGGTGGCATTCCTTGATGAGGTTTGCACAAGATCCAAACTCCGGCTAATGATATCCGTAGACAGCTTATTGGTATGACAGTTGAACCATTACTTTTTTTTTCATGACAGACTCTGAGATTTTCTTCACACTCCATACAGTTCACCCACTGACAGTGTACACACTTCAGTGGTTTTCCGTGTATTCACAGACTTGGGTACACATAACCACACCGGTTTTAGAACATTTTTCATCACCTCAAAAAGAAACTCTGGAACATTTCCCAGTCACCCCACTCTTCCCAACCTACTCAACCCCAGTGCTAGGCAACCCTAACTTGCTCCATAGATTGCTCATCCTGGACACTGCACAAAGATGGCATCGAATACCATGTAGTTGTTGTGACTGGTTCCTGCACTCAGCATGATGCTGTTTAGGTTCACCCACGTTGTAGCGTGTGTTTGACTTTTCTCTCTTTTTATTGCTGAATGACGTCCCATCACTTGAATACACCCCACTCGGTTCATTCATCAACTGATGGACATTTGGGTTTGTCTCAGTCTGTTCTGTGCTGCTATAAGAGAATGCCATGAACTGGGTCATCTACAGAAGAGAAACTCCTCACAACTCTGCAGTTGAAAGTCCCAGATGACGGTACCAGCAACTGGGATCTGGGAGGGGCAGCAGATGACACAAGGCAGAAGGCCGAAAAGGAAAATGCCCTCTGTCACCCCTCAGAAATCCACACATGAGAGAAATCATACCTGTGACCTCAGTACTTTTTTGTTTGGTAGACTGAGGACTTAATGCAAGGCCTTCACACTGGGCTCCATCCCCAGCCCTTTATTTTATTTTATTTTTTGTTTTGTCATAGGGTCTCACTAAGTTTCCCAGGTTGGGCTTGGATTTTCAATCTTTCTGCCTCCATGCTGCGATTGCAGGCACAGCCACTCTGCAGAACTCTAGAAGTCCTCTCCTTTAACCATTGCGGTGGCAGTGGCTCCATTTTGGAGGGGATGCATTCAAACCACAGCAGAATTATTTCAGCTTTTTGGCCCTATGTCTAATGTTGCTATGAATATTAGGATACGAGCTTTGGTGTGAAGATCGATTTTCAGTTCTATTGATTATATATCTAGGAGTAGAACTGCTGGGCCACATGGTAACTACATTTAGATTTTTGAGAAGTTGTCAGAGTGTTTTCCAATGTGGCCATGTCATTTTATACAGTATTTCCACCAAAAATGTATGAAAGTTCCTATTCTTCACATTCCCACCAACACATTACTGTCTTGTACATATTACAGGCTACACATTACAGGCTAAGTACTGTACATGAATTACTGTTACAAATCTGGCTACTGTACATGAATTACTGTTACAAATCTGGCTACAAATCTAAGGGATGTGCAATGGCATCTCACTTTGGTTTTGATTTGCATTTCCGTGATGAGTATTGGTGATGATCTTTTATTACATGTTTTGGTTATTTGTTCATATTTTTTGGAGGAATGTGTATTTAAACCCATTTTGAGAACTTAGGGACATAGTTTTTTGTGTTAGATGCCTACTTTTTGTAGCTCTTTCAGTGTTGTGTCCCCACAGAAGGCCATATTCAATCCACCAGGCTATTTCCTAACTTGTTTTCCACTCCTCAAGTCTAGAACCCCCTACCCCTGCCCAGCAGGAGTCCCACTGCAACATACAGCCAAGGCCCCATCTGTGGAGTCCAGGAAATCTTGGTCTGCAGGGCCTCAGATCACCCTGGAGTTGCATTCTTTGGGTGTGATTCTAGGCTTCATCAGTGCAGGCTGAGCAATCTTGCCTCAATAACCACAAACCTCAAAAAGGCTCAGGGTCTTCATTTCTGAAACTTTGTGGAATTATAGAAAACAGTAATTCATGTACAGTACTTAGCCTGGCACACCGTAAGTAATGACGGCCTGTGGCTTCTGTAATATCCTTGTTCATGGTCGGTCCTCGATTTTGCAGTCAGCCTGGTTTTCACAGCTCGGGAAGCTGGGTTTCTCTCTTCAGTCCTTGATCAGTAATGCTGGCTCCACACTCTGCCCTTAAATTCTCAAAGTGTTCTGTTTTGTCCCTTCCCCTCTTACCAAGCTGGCAACTTCTCCACTCACTGCCATACAGTCACCCTCAGCCCAGAGGGCAGCTCTTTGCACAGACTCCACCCACCAACTGCCTGCTGTGTCTAGTTGTCTAGCATCTGCACTCAGGGATACTCTGGAGACCCCTTCTCTTCGCTCCTCACTCCACCAGGCCCAGGCTGCCCCTCCTTTCCACGGTCCCCTCCAAACAGGCTAAGAAATAGTCAAGGATGACCTTCTGCAGAGACCCAACCTTAAAGTAGACCCAACACAAAATGTAGCTGTTTAACACCAAAACCACATGCGATAAGAGAAAAAAAATAGCAATGCTGGATTTTATCAAAATTTAAAACTCTTGTAGCACAAAAGACACTATGAAGAAAGTAAAAAGTCAGCCTACAGAACAGGAGGAAATATTGGCAAATCACGCATGTGGTAAAGGATGATCCTGTCTATGACCTGTGACAATGATGTGGCCGTCTGTGCCCTTTGCACCCACTCCTCTCTCTGCCTTCCCCACTCTCCCCCCTCTCCTGTCCCTCCCTTAGTCTCCCTGCAGGTTCTTTGATTTTTTTGGCGAACTGGGAATGAAATCCAGGGCCTGGCAAATGCTAGGCAAGCACTTTACCTCTGGGCAAACCACCCTCCCTTTCAAAAATTTTATTTTGAGACAAGGGCTCACGAAGTTGCCCAGGCTGGGCTTGAACTCATACCCTCCTACCTCAGCCTCTCAAGGGGCAGGAATTACAGGCATGCACCACCATGCCCAGTGCTTCCTTCAGGGTCCTAAACACATCAAGTTCCTGGCCACCTTGGGCCTCTCCTGAGGTGCTCCTCATCAGCACTGTTCTCCCCCCAAACACCTGCTCGCCTAATTGCCCCGACTACTGGCTGTCTTTGCTTTGCTCTCACATTTGCAATCCAGCCTTCCCTGAATGGGGATTTGCGGATTTGACATTGTGACTGCGGGCACGCCTAGTCACCATTGTCTGCTTTCAGATGTATTTTTCCATAGGAATTTTCATCTATCTTTCTGTACACTTCTTCTTTATTTACTGGTAGGTTATTCTGTAGAAACCTGTCAGGATACGAGGTCCACATGGGATCTCTTTCCCAAGGGCCTAGCGCACAGCCTCGAAGCTGCTTGGCAAATATCTGCTGAAATGGGCGAGCTGCCGCAACTGCTGATGAGGAGGGACATCTTCACGGGGTTACTGGTTGTTCTGTCTCCTCTTTCATGAGTCTCCCGTCCGTTCTTTTCTCCCTCCCTCTACCTGAGGCTTTCCCCCCACTGATGTGCAGAAACTCCCGATTCCCGGAGCTGCTCCTGTGCTCCTCTGTCATTTGATTTCAGGGGATGGCTAACCGGCACCCATCACAGCGCAAGGCACGGCGGGGTACGCAGAATCCGAGGTATCTGCTGACACGAGAGCTCACAAGTACTCCCCAAAAGTCTCTGGGAGGGTATCGGTGCGCGTTCGGGTTTGGAAGGGACCGAGAGAAATGTCTCTGAAAGTGTGACTGAATTAAGTCCTGGGGAAGGGACGGCGCGACTCACCCTGGCACGCAGTCCCCGCAGGCGGCGTCGCTGGTGACCGAGCAGTTGGCCCTCTGGAAGCGGTTCAGCAGCGCGCAGTCCAAGCACGGCTTGCACTTCTGGAAGCCCCAGTCCTCCTTGAAGCGGTGCGGCCGGCACGTCACGCACTGTGCATCCTCCCCGTAGCCGAAGCCACATTCCTGCCGGGATTAACGGGTGAGAG
>PVJO010012548.1:0-54985 GCA_004026905.1 Hystrix cristata | reverse complement strand
TTACAAATTGTGCTGCTATGAACATGGTTGTGCATATATCACTGTGATATGATGATTTTAATTCTTCTGGACAGATACCCAGCAGAGGAATAGCTGGGTCAAATGGAACCTCTAGTTGTAGTTTTCTGAGGAATCTCCACACTGATTTCCACAGTGGTTGGACCAGTCTGCATTCCCACCAACAGTGCAGGAGGGTTCCCTTTTCCCCGCAGCCCCGCCAGCACTTGTTATTGGTTGATTTCTTGATAATAGCTATTATTTCTGGAGTGAGATTATATCTTAGTGTTGTTTTGATCTGCATCTCTCGAATGACCAATGATGTTGAACATTTTTTTATTGGGCATCTTTGATGCTGTAGGCATGACTAGGCTTTGAACACACAGGAGTGAACAACACAGTTGCCGGTCCCTGTCTACCACATATTCTTTTTTTTTCCACTACTAGGGATCGAACGCAGGGCTTCTGTACTGAGCTACATCTCCAGCTTTTTTTTTTTTGTGATCCTCCTGTCTCACAGTGCCAGGATTACAGGCATGTGCCACCACACCCAGCTCCCCTGATGTTTTGATGAGATTTATTGGGAGGAAGGCCGGACTCATAGTTGGGCTTCACTGCTGAGGGGGGGAGACTGCACGAGAATCCATTTAGGAGATGCTGCCTTGAGTTGAATCAGAACGGTGAGGGCTTGAACTGGGACAACGGTGGAAATAGAAAGAAGGGGAACCCTGGAGTTATTCTTACACGAATGATTTTAATTCTGGACTTACTAGTTGTGAGCTAATTCAATAGCATTTCAACTTTTTGTTTGCTTGCTTTATTTGGCTGATTGTTAGCAACTTTGAGTTTTTATAATGCACTATTATATATTCACTTTCAAAGCTTATTTTGCATTTTCTGTGCATACAGTAGGTATAGACAAGTATGTTCTTTTCTATTTTATAAGTAAGTGAAAACAGACTTTTTCTCATAAGAATGGGTTTTGGATATCCTTCTCTTCTTTTTAGTGGTATCTCTTATAACCAAGTTTGTTACTTTCAAGCAGTTTTTGCTCTTACAAACCATACTGACGTACTTCCCTGTGTATAAATCTGAATGCATTTGTGGGAGATTGTTTTCAGAATAAATTCCTAGAATTGAATAATCTGCCGTATGAAAAATAGGCTCACCACTGTTTTGGTTTACATTTCTTTAATTGTGAGATATTACCCTTTTACACTTACTGGAATTTGTATTCCCTTTTTCTGCAAACTGACTATGTCCTTTGTTAATTTTTCCATCTGGTTGCTTGTGTTTTCCCTTTTGGTTTTAAGAACCCTTTATACCTTGAGGGAAACAGCACTCTCACACGGGGTTGTAAATTATTTTTGGCTTGTCTCAGCGTTTTTTTTTTTTTAATGGATTATCTGTTCTATGAAAGTTGAATCTAGTATTCTGCTTATGGCTTTGCTGTTTTGTGTTATATCTAGAAAAACTTACAAGATAATTCTGTCATTATTATCATGGGTTCTTAAACTATACGTTTTCAGAAACTCTCTAAAAGCCTCAATGACACAGTATTACTAAAATAAGGATATTGCTTTCCACCATTCACCCTTTTACTTAGCACATGATAGGTGTTCCATATAAATTATCTCTGTTAGAACTGCAAAGAGGTGATGATTTGCCATGTCACAGATGATGAGACTGCAGTTCAGGGAAGGTGGTGACCTTGACTAGCCTACATAGTGCTAAGCTAGAGGTTTCTCTACCTTGAGCAGGCATCAAAATCATCTTGAAATTTCTGATCCATGGAGTATATTAGTTTTCTATTGTGCCAAACAAATTACCACAAAATCAGTGGCTTACACAAAATGCATATATTATTTTATAGCTCTGTAAGACAAAAATCTGACCCAGTCTCACTGAGCTAAGATCGAGGTGTCAGCGGGGCTACACTGATGTGGGAGTGTTGGGAGAGGGCTCTTCCTTGTCTTCTCCAGATGATTCCACGGCCAGCAGGCTTCCTCCATCTGCAAGGCCAGCACTGTGGCATGTCTCTGTGCCATTTCTGGAGTCTTGTTTTACTCAAACTCTTCTGCCTTTTGCTTCTACTTTTGAGAATACTGGGAATCCAGGATAATCTCACTCTTTTAAGGTCAACTGATGAGACACTTGAATTCTACAACAGCTTTAATTCCCAGGTGGGGGCCAGTGGGACATGGATACTTTTAGGGGCAAGGGATACTTTATTCTACCAGTAGATGTGGGTAAGGCCTTGCCATGTGCATTTCTGTCAGGTTTGGAGGTGAGGCTGACGTCACTGATCTGGGGACCACACTTGGGGCCTCCCGGTCTAAGGGATGAGGTGGGATTCTATCTCATGTCTTTCTAGTCCCGAGTTTCAAGGGGCACCTCTACTTCTACCTCTGTTCCTAAGACTCACACATCTCCTCACTTAACAATAGAGCATGTGCTGTAGAAGGACTTCATTCCATCGAAAGCTGGCTCTGGGTTGTGGGAAGGGATCCTCCCCTGAGGCTGACCTGGGAAGGCTCACCAGGCTCCTGTAAGATCTACAGACAGGAAATATGGCAAGGATGCCAAATCAAGGTCTGTGGTCTCCCAGTGTCCAGGCTGGCCTCACTCCTCTTACAGCTGATCCCCAGCTGCGTCCTTCAAGGCCAACCTCAGGCCTCATTGTTCTGTCTCTGGCCACATCTTCATAAGTAGCTATGGACCTCAACCTCTTCTTTCTCTTCAAGCAACGCCAAGTTGCCATCTAAAACTTACATCCTGGAGTAATAATTTCTGCTCCCTATTCCTCCTTGTTCACCTACGCAGGCACTCTCCTCCCTGTCCCAGAGAATTTGCCTTATTTTTGGTTTTTAGTCTCCTTCATCCTTTGAAGGCAAACTCTTAGTCTTTTTGACTATTTCAAAATCATCATACACCAAAAACTTGATATTTAAACTTACATATCCATTTATGTAAACTTATCAATGACATCTCAGTTCTGGCTATTCTTCTAGCAGGGGATCACATTTTGCCCTTTTCCAGAAACTCCAGCCCCAAACTGCCCTACAGAATAATCAGACACCAGAACATGGTTTCCCCAGAGCTGCAAGTTGACATGCTCAGTTTCAATCCTTGTCTTCTCTATCCTCACAGAGGTGAATATGCCCTGGCTGAATACACGGAAGTGAAAACTGTCACCATCAAGCTCGAGGACAAGAATCCCTGAAGGAGAGCAGCCTCCTCTCTCAAACATGGGACAGCTCCCTTGGCAGATCAAGCTTGCTGAAGGGAAAAGTTACAGTACTGATCTTCCTGAGACACTCTCTTCTGGACACTTTCAATCTGCTGGAGTTGAATGGTTTTTATTTTCCTCTCACACTCCTTAACTGTGGATGCCCATCTGTTGTGTGTGAAATTGTGGTTCCACCTGGAGAGGGAGCTATTGGCTATTTCTGATTTTGCCTTTATACCAAGTGTGAGAGACAGTGAAGACACTCAGGGCCCTGTTAACAAGAAGTGGTATTTAAGTATCTCGCAGTGGCTTCAAGATGCTCTGCTCAATCTACATTCCAGTGAGAATTTGGAAAGTGCTCCTTGCCTGATCTGCAAGCCCTGTACTTGTGGTCCCTTCACAGTCATGTGTGCACACAACAAGTCCCCCCTTGTTCGGAGGTAGGGATGGGACATTTCCAAAGGAAAAGATTAGCACTAAATTACAAAAGAAAAAGATTCTGAGGATCCGACGTGAGGAGATTTGGGGGGGCACATATCAGGCAAGGGTGCCAGAGGCCTTGAGTGTGCACAGATGTGGGTTTTGGAGGACTGCATGTTGACATTGACCACGGGATTCACTTTGAAACCAATACTGCCTTTGGACTGTGACCAAGCCAACATCCCAAAGAGCTTACTCTAAAACTGTGATAGTCCACCTTAACCAAGGCACTTTCTTAGGTGGGAGACCTTGTTAGTATCACCATAGCTGCTGATGACCTACTGTTCTGGTAGCACAAAACAGAGCAAATCCTGGGATAAGTAAGTACTGCATCTGGGAAATCAGAACCGTAATTCACTTTTTCAAATTACGTATTTTACCATATTCAGTAATGGTTTACAATAACCCTATATACTTTTCCTTTTCTCCAGTTCCGTTATCCACTTTAGATTAGTAAAATGTATGCACCTGGAAAGACTGCTGTTATAATTCACACCCTTTTTAAAAAGTCCTATTTTAGTATTGATTTCTGATTCATTAACAAATAACTTCCGGATTCCACGGAGGAAGCGGGTCTTCATCTAAGTGACCTGAGTATTTCACTAACAGGTTAAGAATTTTTCTTTTCCTCTTTTATGATCCAAATTATGTGCAATTCCATGTTTTAACTTGGAAAATTGAAATTATTCCCATATAGCTTTAAAAATAAGACCAAATTTAAGTTGTATTATTTAGGTACTTTTGCTGTTACTAGTACATTCTTAACTGGAAAAGTGATGCTTATGTTTGAGGATTAAGTTGGAGAAAGAATAAAATGAAGGTCTATGTCAGAAACAATGTGTGTATAAAGAAAATTACGTATGAATTAGGGTATCATTCTTGTTGGAGATATGAAATATGCAATTCACCTTCTTTTCTCCATCAGTTAACACGTATCACTTATACTACCAATGACTTGTTAAACAGGATTTGATTTCATACACTGAATTTTCAGTATCCTGAGAAACTACAGATACTAATCTTCATTGTAGTACATTGTAGTACATGGTTCCTATTCTTCCATTGTACAATAATGTCTTTAATATTAAATGCTACATTATTTATAATTGGTAGAGTTAATGTGTCTTTTATAGCTGTAAGTACACAGAGGTGGTATATTTAACCTTCTGTAATATAATGTATTTAGAAATGAAAATCTATATAATGTTAGATTTCACTTCTTTTAAGGTTTACCCCTGTGGTATGGTTCAAAAAATGTCAGACTGGGAATTCTGATCCCAACTGCAGATTGTGTTCAATAGTAATAAAATAAAACTGGATATTTGAGAAATGCCTTTTCACTGAATGTTTTTTCATTGATAAAACCCATTTTAATTGCGTGGCAAGCCTTTCTTTCTCTGAAAGCTGCTCTACAATATGGCTTATAATAAAGCAGTATTAATGCCATAAATTAAGTTATATTTCTTTGATCAGTCACAACAAGAGCTTTGTCTGAGCGTAAAACCCATTTTGGCGGTCGTCGTATGTCCTATGGCCTAAATTTAAGGTGTCATCTAAGCTACCCAAGACTCTTTATTATACAATGATAAGGATTTGAGTGTGAAAAATAGAAATTAAGGGAAGACTTTGCATCCCCCAGCCTTGAGCACAAGTGTCACTTTCTTCTGTGGCCATCTAGGTGTTTCGGCTTAATTTAACTCGAAGCCTCAGTCACCAAGTTGGGAGTCGATGCTGAGCTGGATCAAAATATGCACTTATGCATGTACTGATATACTGGGACCATTAATTTCTCAATCTAAATGCGAGCAGAAAATTATAGGAAAATAACACTTCTCTGTATTTGGTTTATCAGAACATGACTTCCTGGAGGGAACCATTCTCAGGACAGCAGACAGGATGAGGGGTGTGTGTGTGTGTGCCCTGTGTGCATGTGCAAAGTTACACAAACCCGCTGTACCTGCGGAAGGCGGAACCGTTAGCTCTGGAGGGACATGGCTTCCCACTGGCCCCACACGGGAATCAGTCCAACTTGAGCTTGCAGAAAACCTGAGTAGAATGTGAGCTAAAGGAAGGAGATCCTGGGTCAGCAGGGGTGAAAGAGAAGTGGAAGGGAATCTTAGCCGCCCTGTCACAACCTTCCTATGTGAACTTGTGCCTATACCACATGCTAATACTGGTGTATAGCCGGCTCAAAACAGGCCATTCGGGTGTCGAATGTTCCACATGTTTTCTACATTGGGCACATTTCCTAGCCAATTCCCAAGCTCGTTTAAGTAAAAGAAGTGAAGTCGCCAGCGCACATTGGCTTCCCTTGTCCCTCTGTGTGGGACCGGGCCCCGGGCGCGCGCTTCCTCCCGGCGGCGCTAGGTGGCGGGGCGGCGCGCCCTGGAGGCGCCACAGGCCGTCGCGGGGCTCGCTCACCGATGCGGACGCCATTCCCTGCAAATATTGGGGACTTTTCGGTAGCGCTCAGACTGCTGCCCTCGCAAACTGCCGTGAGCACCTCAGCGGTGAGGGCAGCAAAACTGCGCCCACCTTTTCGAGGGACGTTGGGTGGCGGGAGAGCCGGGCAAGCAGCCTCTTGGGAGCACAGCAGAGCTCCAGGTGTCAGCTGTAAACTGGGGCCCCAGAAAGGGGTTCCAAGTAGCCAGGGCCTTAGGGTGCTGGTTCTGCCGGGGCGTGGAATCATCTGCTTTTTCTGAACAAGATTCTCTTTCCTGGGGAAACATGTGGGCCTCACGAACGTGGATGTTTATGGACTGCGTTATTATCTTTGGTGTTGTGATGCACGTACTAATTCCCGACATTCTACCACGTTTTAGCTATCACCCTCCCCCAGAAGACAATTAAAAATAGTTTGCCAAGCCCAGCGCAGTGGCAGTGCCTGCAATCCCTGCGTTCTGGGAGGCTGAGGCAGAAGGATGGCTTGAGCCCACTAGTTGGAACCCGGCCTGGACAGTAGAGTGCGACCTTAGGTCTCAAAAATTAAATTAAAAAAATATATATCTTTGCATACATCTGTAATTAGTAAACTCGTGTGATGGAAGAGGTATAGTTTGCAAAATATTAACATTCTTAATATGTATATTTCTGCTCTTTAAAGAGCTGGACACAAACCTGACAGTGTTGCTCTACTACAGCTGAATGTAGAAGCTGGTGTGCAGTTTCCTCCGTGCGCCTCGGCGGGTCACCAAACCTGGAGAGGAGGCGGCCCCACGAGGGTCCTGGAGTCTCCAGGGACACGAGGGTCCCGGCATCTCTTGGGACCCGAGGAACGAACTTGAGCATCTCCAAGTATTACCGCCGGGGACACTGAGGCGCGCCGGCCAGGGGCCCCCGGGCGCGCGTTCCCGCGCGGCGACCCTCGGGGCGGCGGCCCTGCCCTGCGCTCTGCGCGCCGCCCGCCCGCGCTCCCTCCCGCGGCCCAGGATTGAGGAAGTGCTGGGCCCGGCCGGCGCGCGCCCGAGACGCGGGGCACAGGCGTGGGGCCCCGACCCGGCCCGCTGCAGTCCGCCCTCTCCGACCCGCGCCGCCACCCGCGGCCCGACCCCGCCGCCGCCGCAGGTGAGTGCAGCCCGGGCCTGGCCGCCTCCCGCAGCCGGGCCGGGACCCGCCCCGACCGCCCGGCCCGCGTGCCGCCCCGGCCCCGCAACCCACGCGGCCGCGTGCTCGGGCAGGGGTGGCCTGGGCCCTGGGACCTCGGGGCCCAGCTCCAGGGGCGCGGGGGACACGGGTGATACCCCCTGTCGCCGCTTTGCTTCCTCCACCGCTTAGACTTGCCGGTTAGGGAGTGTGCGGGGCCCAGACAGGGAATCCCAGAACCCAACGCTGGACGGGGCTGGGGTGGAGGGCTGGGGTGGGGGAGCCGAGGCAAGACTCAAAGTAAGACGCTCCAGCATGGCTACAGGTTTCTTTGGAGAAAATCCGTCCTTTAACTTGGAGCCAGGAGAATGTGAGCAAGTGTGTGTGTGTGTGTGTGTGGTGTTGGGGAGGCCTTGCTCAATTGTCTTTCTCAGCCGGGAGGTGGTCTGGGCACTTCCTCCCCTCCTAATATTTCAGGTAAAAACTGTTGTGGCTATTGCTTTACCTTCTCTGACAGGGAATGGGGGCGGCCCAGGAGGGCTGGAGGTGGATGGAAAAATAGAGAAAGAGAATTTGGGGACCCCTAGGGCTAGCTCAGCCTGCCCCTTCATAATTTGAGGACATAAAGTGTTTCTCTTATAAACATATCCCTTTGCAGAGAAACGGACAGGCAGTTATGTTCTTAACAAACCTCTCACAAGATACACCTTTCCAGTGGAATTCGTCACTCGCCTGACAACAAAGTAGCCGGATATGAAAGGGACAGCTGCAGTATGCACAGTTTTGGAAACCCTTAACCTGAAATGCCTTCTATAGTTTGGTTTTCATTGTCTTTGCTCATGTTCCAGAAGGAAAAAGAGAAAAAGTTAATGATATACCAAAACCTAGTTTGTCCCCAAAGGAGGTTTTGTGGCCAAACTTTACCCTCCCCTGTGCTCCCACACCTCAGAAAGTGGGCCTGTAGTCAACACAGTTGTTTGCATCACAGATCTAGACGTTAACCTCATCCTAGTCCCTCATCCCAGAGTTCAGTCTGTTACCAAGTATTACTGGGACTACCCCAAAATGTGTCCCCTTCTTTCTCACGAGTTCACCTTTGTCCACCATTTTTCTGCAGTATTATAGTCCCCCTCCCTCCACTGTCTGGCAGCCAGAGTGATACAGTAGCTATAGAGACAGATATAGATATAGGTATTTAAATAGGTAAACAGAATCCCATCAGTCCTCTTCATGGAACTCTTCAATAACTTCTTGCTGTTGCACGAAACCCAGAGGAGCTCCTTCCATTCCCACATTCAGGAGTGCTGGCCTCTACCATCTCGGACCATCAGGCCCTGACCCCCACCACCCTGGCCAGGCTCGCCGCGCAGCTCCAGGCCTCTGCATCGCAGACGCACGTCTCTGCACATGGCCTCCAAAGACCTTCCCTGGCCACCCTCTCTCGATGCATCCACTCTCACATCCCTCACTCTGCAGCCTTCTAACAGTTCCCCTGTCCGTGCATTCCTTCTTTGTCTGCTTAATTTCTGCTTAATTACCCTCACAGTCGCCACTGGAGGTCCTGAAGTCTTGCTCACTGCAGTGCCCTGGTGACCATAACCAGAGGTGCCCTGTGACTGACTGGTGACTGGATAGCCTTGACCTCCATGTGGTTTCAGTCTCATGGAGCCCTTCCAATGCCCAGCCTTTCTGTACTCATCTGGGATTGAGAACAACATAGTTCTCTGGCTTGCAGCTCCATAATATTTTGGCATCCACAGACCTGTTAAATACATCGGTAAGCAATCCAGTATAGTCAGGGATGCTAAAAGCACGAAGGGATGAACTGTAGGCCAACCATCTCAACCAGGCTTTTGATTCGAAAAGGAGCTAGGTAATAGGCGCATTTCTAACATACTTCCCTTTTGTATTGACTGACAGTCCTTCCCAAACTTCCTGAAAAAAGATCTCCGAGCGATTACTTATTTTACCGTCTGCCCTCCCCTCCAGTTTCATAAACTCACGAATTTTACTCCTCCTCAAAAAGGCTCAGTAAAAACATTTACCAAATGAATATCAGGTTCCTTGTTTTCTTTTTCTTTCAGCATTTAAGTTTATTCATTAATGTCAGCTGTAAAGAGTTGGCAAAAGGAAGTCAGTAACGTGTTTGAAAATTATTAAGGTAATCATTACTGCAAAAAGCCTCTTTAGTATGTAGAATGAATAGAAAACAGGGAACTTACAACCATGATTTGTTGCATTGGTCTGGACCCCAAAAAAGCTGGAGGAAGCAAAGATCTCTTTTAGGGCAAAGAGTGAGCAAAACTTGAATTACCTCATCTGAAAGCTTCTATCTTAGGGTATAAGCCAAAATACTAGTTATAATCTAAAAACTGCTCCAGCAGCAAAACCCTCCATTAGTAGACTGATTTGCAAAAGGAAACTGAAAGGGGAACCGAGAGCACTGGGTAAGGATCAGCCTAAAACATTTTTTAAGATTTTTTTTTTGGTAACTTAAAAATATTATATGGCAAGACTCTTGTGTTTGGAGAAGGAATGTCTACTGCTGGGATCTTGAAACGTGAGGTATGTTTAGTAGCTGTTTCGAGAGGTGTTCGAAAGCAGATGGCAATTGCGCTTCTCAGTTTCTGGATGTTAGGGTGCAATTTGGAGCCTGTATTTTAAAACAGAATCTGTCTTGCTGTTTCTCCCTATCCCAGTTCTCAGTTTGAGTCTCTGAATTGGGCTTTACAGTTTATGAGGCTTTAATCACTTCCTGAATTTCGTGCAGGTCCGTCATTTCTCCTCTCTTCCTTGGACTTTTCACGCTTGCTAGCTTCAAACTCGGATGTTTCTCTGAACCATTTCCTCCTTGGTTCAGAAAGGTGGTCTCCTCGACCCACCTTCTTCTGCTTCGAGAAAACCAGCCCCCTGGCCAAGTGCCTGATTTCCAGGCTTTCGGATGAGAAATTCTGCGTGCTCTCGCAGACTGATCCTGTAGCTTGCTCAGGGCCCACTTGCTGGGGAGACAGAGCCCCTCCCCTCCAGCCTGCTGTGTCCCTGCATTGCAATTGCAGATAATGACCATGGCAGCCCTGCAGTAAGAAGGTGACTAACTGCACAACCTTTGCCTGCGTAAATTCCCACAGCAACCCTGTGAGGTTGCCAAGGTGCAGAGTGTGTATCTATTTTTAACAGATAAGAACATTGAGACACACAAGTTTCAGTTAGAGGGCACACTAGAGAGTATCAGAGTCAGTCCACACCTTGACATCCACTGTGTGCTTTTATCTTTACATATTGGCATTATTTGTATAACCTTGATTTATTATTACTATTGTTATTATTATCATCATTGTTATTAATTATTATTATGGCCGCACTATTCTGGAGTTGTCTGTCTCTGTGGCACAGACTTGGTACTTTATGTTTAGGACAGACTACAGGAACATGGGTAGGAATGCACACATTTCATAGGGTAATTCCTTCCTATCACGGAGTTGTCCCTATGCTAAGTCTGAGCTGGGCCCTCAGTACAAGAGAGGTCCTTTAATCAACTTTAAAGCAGAGTGGAGAGTGAGGTTGGGCAGACCTCCAAGCCCAGGGGGAGCCTAGCATGGAAGAGTGGTGCTTGGTCTCAGTAGTTTGTCATAGTCTTGTTAGCTTTAAGAGATTAGTTTTAAACCAACTCAGTTTCTCCACCTGGGATTATTAGAGGCCAGATAATTCTTCATTGCCAGTGGCTGTCCTGTGCATTGTAGGATATTTAGCAGCATCCGTGACCTCTACACATTGCATGCCTGTAGCATCTCCTCCCCCCACCAAGTATGCCAATCAAAAATATGTCTCTGGGCACACCCATAGCTCCTGTGTGAGAGAGGCGAAGTTCTTGGGGTCCATTTCTGCTGGCCTCCAAAGTTCACACTAAGTTGTGTTCACAACCAGTAACAATTCTCAGCCCTTCTCTTCCGGATTGTTGCCTCACTGCCTTTTTGGGATCACATCACTAACTGTTTGGGATCATTTGGGGTTTCTTGTCAGGGAGACAGAATCTGAGTCTGGTGTCAGTGGGATAGTGGAAGCCTGGCCCTTTCACTGCCCACACCTGATGGGTTTGACCAGACAGATTGACCATGAAGAAAAAATATTGGGAAAGAAAGCAGAATGTCAGCGAACCAATATAAATAGTAAATATTTGCAGGGATTGCAAGAAAGGACTTGAGTTTAAAAATCTTTCTTATGTTATGATGTTTTTCACCACAGGAATAAAAGAGATTTCTGGTCAGCCATGAGTGTGTGCCCTAACCCATCTCCCGGGCAGTGATGACAACACCAGGACCTGCCTTTGGAGATCAGCTGCCTTAAGGGTTGATGGCTGGCATGTCGCAGAGACCACCCAGCATGTACTGGTGTGTGGGGCCGGAGGGATCAGCTGTGTGTCCAGAACACACCATGGAGACCCGTGATGGTAAGGACTGGCTGGCCATGTGTGCCCGGGCATGAGCTGCCATGTTTGTCCTATAAAGGGTTTAGGCTACATAAGAACAAGACACTTCTAACCAAAGGAAATAAAATACCAATTATTTGGTGGTTTTCCCCATAAAATGTATCTTTGGATTTGCACTTAAATTCTGAAAATTGAGGGGCCACATACAAAATTTATTGTGGACTCAAAGATCCTAAGAGATGGGGTCTCATATCATGTTGGAGTTTTAAAAATGGGTATTTGGTTTTGTTTTTTGTTTTAGTTTTATTGTTATAAAATAATACCTGTTTATTAAAGCAAAATTGAGAAAATAACAAAGAAAGTAGAAAAAAATTACCCCATGCTCGCTTTAGCAGCACATATACTAAAAAAATTACCCAGAGTCCTGCTACTCCAAACACAAGCACAGCTAACATTCTGGCATATTCTCTTCTAGTTTCTTTCTTTGTTTTAATTTTATTGTACTTGGAAAGTAGGCACGATTTTGTATGCTCTTCTCCTAACTTTTTATCAGTGGCATTGACCAACAATGCCACCTAGTTCATGTGATTAAGTGAAACATCATTTTATATGGCAGCACAGTATAAAATTCCTGACCTAATCCTTATTTTCCTTTGAACATTTGGGTTCCCTCTAACTGTTCATTGTTTCTAAAAGCCTTCCATTCCTGTCTTTTTATACATGGTTTCCAGGTTATTTCCATAAAATAGATCTGCACTGCAGAAGTCACATTGAGTTTGAACATTTTTGAGATTTTTCCATGAGAGCTACACCACTTTTAACACCAATAGACTATCATTGATATTGTGGTTAACAGTAAATATTTGCTAATCTTTTAGTATGTATCAGGCTCTGAATTTAGTGCTTTAAGAAATAATCTCTTTTAATCCTTACAACTGTGAAAACGGTACTTTTATCTCTGATATACACCTAAGGAATTTGAGAGAAAAGTCTAGGAACTTTCAGTGACTCAATAAATCATATAACTACCATCTGAACTCTGTTGGACCCTTAAAACTTTTGTTTTCATTGCGAAGCCACCTTGTGGGGTTCGAGGGAGCTCACAGGTTGTTTTGAGCAGCTATAGAGTGGGTGTGAGTACCCTCAGAGTCCTGTGAACCCCGAGTGTGAGGGGAGTTTTTAGCGGGAACCAAACACACAAACCACAGAGTCAAAGATGATGAATGGAAAGTGGCCTGTAATTCACCAGAAAATTGTGTCCTGTGGTTCAACATGAAGGAAATTATATTAGATGTTAAGGAATCACAATAATAATCAAGTCCTCTTAAGGAATTTCATAACGAAGCTACTAATTTACAGCCATACTCTTGAGAGTTTAATGCTCCCAAAGATGGTAACAGCAGGGTTGGGCCTGGGAGCCCCAGTCCTGGAGCTAACAGAATTTACTAATTCCAAGGAGTGAACCCTGTAACACACCCCTCTGCAGAGCCTACTTTTAAAGCATCACATGTTGGATTTCATCTTCACAGATTATAAATAACAAATGCTTCTTAAGTATTATGGGGTTATGTCCCCGGAAGCCTATCATAAATGGAAAACATCATAAGCTCAAAATCTTTTAATACAGTTGACCTGTCAAACACCCTGGTGTAGCCCAGCCTGCCTTAAACATGCCCAGAACACTTAGAGTAGCCATCATTGGGCAAAATCATTTCTCACCAAGACTATTTTATAATAGAAGTTGAATATCTTATATAAGATGTTGAATGTTGTACACCACACACAAAACAGATGGGTTGTTTTGTACCATCGTAAAGTCAAAAACTCGTAAATTGAACCATTGTAATCAGGAGCTGTATTATATACCCCAAGGCCGCAGCCAGGGAACAGGCAACTGTTAAAGGGAACTATGTCTGAGTTGGGATTACAGACTCTGCGATTTGCGTGTCTGTAGTCCATGTTTTCTACAGTGGAACACGTGCCACTTTTTTGTTGCTGTTTTGCATTACATTTACAGTAAGAATAATATTGCAAGCTGTTTTACTTTATTTTTATTAATACTGTGCATGTTTGCAGGACATAATGTTTACATTCCTTGTGTGCAGTTGGTACATGTACATAACGCGTCTTGATTTCTTTTTTCATCCCCTTTCCATCCGTTCCCTTCCCCTTCCCTCAGCTCTTAAAGCCCTTTCCATTTGGGAAAGATTTATCTCCCTACTTCCTAATATCTATCTTTTATTTTGATCTTTTTTTATACTTTGGGGTTCTCATGTAAGAGAAACCATGCAATATTTTAAGATTGTGTGTCTGATTTATTTCACTTAACATCATGGTCTCAAGGTGCATCCATTTTCCTACCGATGACTCAGATTTACCCTTCTTTATCACAGAGTAGTACTGCATCGTGTGTAAACACTACATTTTCTTTATTCATTCATCTGTCGATGGACACATAGGCTGCTTCAAGATTTAGCTATTATGAATTGTGCTGATATAAACATGGTTACGCATGTATCACTGTAATATGTCTTGGACTCTTTCGGGAAGGTACCTAGAAGGGGGATAGCTGGGTCAAATAGAATTTCTAGTTTTAGGTTTTGTGGAATCTCCATATGATCTCCATAGTACTTATACTAGTTTACATTCCCACCAACAATGTAGAAAGACTTCTTTTTCCCCTGCAGCCTCGCCAGCATTTGTTATTATTTGATTTCTTGATGATGGCCATTCTTTCTGGGCTCAGATGGAATCTGATGCTTCAGGATTAAGGTCTAACTGGCACCCCTGTGTCCTCACATTAGGGGTCAAGTTTGCTTCTCCAGCTTCTTTCCTCTTGATGCCTTTCTAGAGCATATTTGACTCAATCTGCCTGGGGCTGGGCCCTCTGCAAGGCGCCCTTTCCGAGTGTGTCTTGCTAGAATGGTTTCTAGTAACCAGAGGTGATTGTTCCTTCTCCCCTTCTCCCCAGACCTCATGCAATCAGGGCGAGCCTTGCTTTTCAGCACCCCTCATCTCCAGGAGGACTGTTGCAGACCTAACTCAGCTCCGGCTAAGGAAAATTGCTTGCCGGAAGGAAAGCCAATGATACTCAAATTACTTGGGGGCAACTTTCTTAAAAATCCTTAGAAGATGACGTGTTTTAGAATGTCACCAAGTAAGAGTGCTTTAGAAAAAGACTCAAACTTCAGTGAAACACGTATTTTACCATTTTTCCATAGTGATATTTTGTATTTTTTCATTTATGTAGTAGATGTGTTTCGTCGCCCCTCCACTTGTTTCCACTTGCTTACCCTCATCTCGGGTGTATTTAGAATGTTTCACTCTTTCGAAGCCCATGATCGAAGGGTACAGTGATGCTCACCTATAATCCCGATAACTCAGGAGACCGAGGCAGAAGAATCACTTGTGCCCAGGAGTTTGGGACCAGCCTGGGCAACAAAACAAGACCCTGTCTCACAAAAACAACAACAACAAAAGCCCATGAATGTGGCACTCCGCCAGGTGGTCTGTGTGTGGCTGCTGTGTGACCGCGCTGCGTGTCCCCACTGTGTGTCTGTGCAGCACAGTTGCATCTCAGGAGGATGTGTCACCGCCTTAATCTCCCGAGCATTTTGAGCTCCGGGCGTGCAGGAGGATGTGGAGGAGGCTCTGATGGGCGTTGAGTGTATTGAGGAGGAGGGTCAGTGGGTTAACTTCCCGCCAGGCTGCTGGGAGATCTCCCTGGACAAGCCCTTCATTAGAGGTTCCTCCCTGACTCTGACAGCAGACACAGTGGACAAACCTGTTCTGCCAGCTGAGGCGGGGCACCCAGGAAAGTCAGAGTAAGGAAACTTCCTGATAAGTCAGGCGAAGACTCTCCTGGATGGTGGCAGGTGGGGTGCTGGGTGGACCCTGGCCAGAGGCAGTTCAGAGCCCCCTGTCCTTAAGAGAGGTCCTAGCTTCAGCCCCGAAAGCCTGACCCAACTGCACGCCTGCCAGAGCACTACCCACTGCCGGCTCCAGCATGGACAAAAGGAAGAGCAGGAGCGGTGTGCCAGAGGGTCTTCAAATCCCAGGTTATTACAAAACTATTTGCAATGTCTTTTTTGTTTGTTTGTTTCCTTTGGCTTTTTCAAATCTGTATTAAAAACCTGACTTGTAATATAAGAACCAAGTGGTTTACTCCAGGGGGTGCTTTTCTTACCTTCCAGAGACAGAAGTAGGAAGTAAGTAGGAAGTGTCCCTCCAGTGGTAGCCGGCCCTCTTGCTGAGCCACTGTCAGAAATCCTGCAGGGGACACATCTGCCCCATGGAGGAAGCCCACATCTTTCAAATGCTCCTTGAGTGTGTGTCCTGCTTACACTGGGTCTTGGAGGGGTGGCAGGATGGAGACTGTGGTCAGTGGACACCTTCCTCAGCCTGAACACCAGGCCTCTCCGGGGAGCAGAGCCAGTGTCCCAGTGTCCCATAAGGAATCCCTTCCTGCGTGAGGCCAAGGAGAGAGTGGCTGAGTGGTGGCCTGGTGGGTAGGAGAGAGACCCGAAGGCATCCATCCATGCAAGCAACACTTAACACAGGTGTGCTTCCCATCCACAAACAGAGCCCGGTCACATGAGCTCTGGGCTGGATGAGGCTCTGAGAATTAATCTGAAGCTTAGTTCTTCACTTATTTTTCCAGAATATGCAATACTTGCTTACTTCTGACAGCAGGGAGCTGACTACCTACTAGATGAGGCCAACCTTGGTGTCAGGAGGTTTTTGCTGTGGGAATGTGTCTTGCTGTCATTGATTTAGCTGTACCCAGTGAGTCAGTTGGAATCTCTCAACCCCTTCCTTGGAGTAACTAAAAGAAGACGCTTTGTCCCCCTCCTCCAGCCTACTCTGGCAGGCTGTAAGGGCACCTCCACTGACTTACCCACCCCATGTAGGTGGCAAGAGACTGAAGGTTCAGCTCACTCCAAGCCTCAGCCCTCACCTTCCACTCCCCCCGCCCCACACTTGCTCCCTTGTATGGGGTGGGCAGGGCAGCCTCAGCTCATGGCCTCTGTACTTGCTGGGGGCAGCCAGGTCCATTTGGCTTTCATTCAGCCATCTGCCCTGTACCCCGTGAAGAGGCCAGTGGCCTGTGAACCTGGAGGTACCTGGGTCCCTGCAAGGAGAGACAAGTCCTTATCTGGATTTCTGGTCCACTGGAGTGAGACCTCGAAGGAGACATAATTAGAGGTTTATTGGGAATTCTTCAGGCCTCTGAGAATAGATCTTCCTCAATAACAAATAAGTCTAAACTCTAATGCATGAATTTCACATCCACTTTGGGGAACCCTGATGAATAAAAGCAAGGACTCAATACGGACTCAAGATGCTTTGACATAGCGTTGTACTTTCTGATGGTATAAAGTGATGTGTGTTCGATAGAAACTGTAGTTCAGATTTTGAGTTTTGATCTTGTGTCCCTGGGTGATGATTTGTGGCCTCATCCTGTCTTGCAATGCTAGGCGTCGACGGCTGTTGGGGCTCCCAGTCAGCCACGTGACTGGGGGGACACAGCCAGTGCTCCACTGTGTGTGAGTGGCTGAGCTGTGATGTGCAGTAGCTAAGGTGCATTAAATGCATTTTCAAATTAACGGTATTCTCAGTTTAGGATGGACTTAACAGAACATACCCCCATCCTATGCTGTGGAGACTCTGTGTTCATCCTCTGTGGAGGATGTGTGATTCTGCACCCTCAACCATCCTGGTGAAGGCTGTGTTCGGTTTGTCTAGATTCCACTTACCTGTCCTGGGGTGACATTTGTCATAAAGAAAAGGAAAAAAACAAAAGCAGAAGCATCTACCTGAAACAATAAAATCCCTCCTGGACTCATAACCTTGATGTTGCAGAAGGAATCACACATTAGTCAGAAATTATATTTTCAGCTGTAAAGAATATTTTAGTATTGTATTTCATTTTACAATTCTTGCCATGGCTGCACCTAGCAACTTTTCTTCTTAACTCCAGCGATCATCCAACACCTGCAGGTACGTTGCTGCGCGTTGGTTTGAAATCACCTACCTGGAGCCAGGTGCAGTGGCACACAACTGTGGTACTAGCAGCTCAGGAGATGTGGTGCTAGCTACTCAGGAGGCTGAGGCAGGAGGATGGCTTCAGTCCAGGAGTTGAGGGCCAGCCTGGGCACTATAGAGACACCCTATCTCAAAGAAACCAAATTGTCTACCTGTTTGTTTCAGGAGAATCAAAGAAAAAAAAAAGCTTAATTTGGCACTTTGAGCTTTTCGGAGACTTGGAGATAGTTAAGAGTCTATTATTTTGATTAAAGATGGTGATGTAAATTTGAGGTTGGAATTTGAATTCAGACTGGAAAGAATGACACCAAAGTGGCTGCAGTCATTCGTTTTGGACTTGAGATAGTCATGCAAGTGCTCAGAAACAAGGGGCAGGTCAAGGGTGGCTCTGGCTTGTGGACATTAGAGGTGGCGGGTCGAGTCTGGCTCTGCTCATGGAGCTGGGCAGAGGAAGCCTCGGCAGGGCCTCTCGGGCTCTCCTGTCTCTGCCTGTCTTTGAGCTGCTCAAAGGGCTCCGACAGGCAGTTGCCCTGTCCCCTTGCAAACATCGGTTCAAAGATAAAAGGCAGACAAAGGGCCCCCACCTGACAGCAGGCAAGGAGCGTCCTCCTGGTGCCCCACTCCACCCTGAAGGACAAGAAAAATGTTACTTGCAATTCCCCACGGTGCCATCGTAGGCTGAGGTGATACTGAAAAGGCGCAGTGCTCATTGGCCCTTTCCTGTCTTGTGCACAGCTGCTTACTGTTAGCCGAACGTGTGTTCTTCTGACTTCTTCATAAGCACATGCACACTCGCGCTCACACACATGCACAATCCCTTTCCGTGTGTTTCTGATTTTATCGTGAGTTATTGGACTATACATTTATTTTGTTTCATTTTTTGCAGTACTGAGAATTGAACCCAGGGCTTCATTTATGCTTGGCAAGTGCTTTACCCCTGAGCTGCCCCCCAGACCCATCCATGGTGCATATTATTGAGCAGTGTCTCAGAGCTCGCTCAATGTGCACCACGTTTGGTAATGTGAATGCAATCGGTATCATTGTACCAATCCCTTAGTAAAGTGCCTGTGTAGTCTCTCTACATTCTGCTTACTATAAGGGTCAAATACTATTGAATATGCCCTAGCAGAATTGTGGGATCCCAGAGTAAGCGCGTTAAAAATGATCATTGCCCAATCCCGGTCGAAGAAGTCAGCAGAACACAAAGAGTTATAGGACAGGAAGAGCAAGCACCCAGGCCCCGCCCCAGAGTCAGCTCCCAGAAGGGTTTCCTGTCCTGTTTCTGGATTTAGTTCTTCAAGTAGTTACCACTTCTCTGTAAAGAATGTGCCTGCACCCCACTGTGACTGAACCACTGGGGTCGCGTCTGTGGATTTCCTGTCATGATAGGTGAGTATTTCCATCACTTTCATATTATTTGCTTCCTGCACACTTCATCCTGTCGTTGTGGAATCATCTCTAGGTTGGCTTTGTAACTTTAAAAGATGTGTTCCCATTGCTGTGGCTCCTGCCTAGAAACTTAGTACATCCTCGTATTGTGAAGCCCCCAGGGTGAGCACCCCTTCCCTTCATTCCTTCTCCTGCCATCCGTCTTCCTCCTCCCACAGTCTTCTGACTTGGGTCCCTGTTTTATTGGAGCACCTCAGCCAGAAAATCTGTAGAAAGGGGCTTGTGGGTGGCACTCACTTGGTCCTGCAGATTACTGATTTGTCTTTCAGCCTGTCCTTTCCGCTCCACAGTCCATCTGCCATGTTTCATGGCTCAACGCTTCTAGTTTTAACTTCTGAGATTTTTAGTTGATTTTTGCTTATGGACTGCACCCTTTTGTGTCTCTTCAGGAGGCCAATAATGTTTATTCTGAGTGTTCCTGCTCAGGTGACAGTGGTTCTGGGTAGAAATAGGTCTCTGAGATGCTGGAAAGCCAAAGCCCCAGATGCTGCTTAGGGAGGTGAAGGCACTGGTTCTGTCTTCTCCTCCAGGGTGAAGAAGGCAGGTGCTGAGAGCAGGTTTCACCTTGAATCAGCAGAGCCCCAGGCTCCCTCATGTCTGAGACAGGTTTATTTGTGTTACCGGTAATAATGTAAGGTGCAGCAAGAAATGCAGGATCTTGGATCCAGCAGGTCCTTGCCTTGCACATTGTCACTAGCAACAGTTCATGTCCCCTTGGGAACCCCGAGGCCCAAGGGTGGCAGCTGTGAGATGAGGTATATCTTCTCTTGTCTGGCTTCCAGTGAGTAGTATCCTTGGCTGCATAAACAGAGAGTTTAATTTGGCTTTACTCTTCTGTGTGTGCCAGGGGTGGGCTGGGGGTAGGATGGGTCTCTTCCTGCCGATCTGCCACCCGCCCTGCATGTGGGCTCCCCTGGTGCAGTTTGGGTCTTCTTTGTGGTATTGACGTTCCTCAGATGTTTGTGGTGCCTGTCCCTGGTTGGATTCTGATCTTTGTGCTTGGGATTCCCTGTCGCTCTCCACAAACCCAGCATCAATTACTGCAGCCTGCAGGAAGGAGGGCGAGGAAACTGCACACTTTGGGGTGCACCCAGAGCATGCTTCTGGGTGAGGGCCTCCTTGTGCCTTCCAGGTCTTGAGCACCACGTGTTGCTGCCTGGCACAGGCCGTCAGCCCTGCCCGGAGCTCTAAGGCCCTTGTTCTTCCAGTGTACACTGCAGCATCCCCAGGGTGCCCCCTGAGTCTTCTCCAAGCCAGGCACCATGGATTTTGGGCCACTTAGGTCTCTTTTTTCTTTTCCTATCTAATATGACTTGCTGGTATTTGGGAATATTTTTAATTATTTCTTTGGGGGCGTGGCAGGGAAGCTCAGGCCCAGATTGCCACATCGATTCTGTCACCCAGCATCTCCTGGGTGTCTCTGCGGTGCACGGTTTGCAGGAAACACCAAGTGACAATGTCAAGAACATGGGCTTTGGGGCTGGAAGGAACTGGGTTCCAATCCCAGTTCCTCCCACACCTTCATTCTTATCTGTAACACGCCCGTGTTCCAGCCTGTGCCACGCCAAATGCATGTACTGTGGGGCCCTCAATAAATGCCCATTTTTTTCTCTTTCCTTGGTAGGCAAGTTATGTAGCCTCTCCTGGACTTTGTTTCTACTAATGAACATGATAACATCGTTATCATGAAAATGGGAGATCCTTAAAAAATACAGCCTTTTTTTACTTTATTTGGCTCTAAGCTATCAGAGGCATGGGATTTAAAACATGACCAGTTCTCATTTTCAAATAGGCGTACTGCTGAAGTACAGCGTCCCTCAAATCAAATCATCAAAATCTAACTTCTAATTAAAGGTGTTTAACATTTTTAATGAAAGTGTTTTAATTAAAATAAAAATCTTTCCTTGCCTCATTTTTTGGAATGTTTCCTTTTATTTATCTATTTATTTTTTCAAATTATAAAACCGGTTTGTCTCACAAAAGAAAACTCAAGTAAAGCTTGGAGTTCTAAAAGTCGTGGAATACACAGGGCTGACAGTGTGATTACTGGTAGCAGACGTGGAACTCAGTTTGCAGTGGGTGGGTCGGGGTGTGTCCTGCCCCAAACAGATCCCCCTGTCCCTTCTAGACCTCAACTCCTGGTATTCTCATCCACCAATACTTGCTGATCAACTTGTAATGCTGTTGAACAAGTCAGGAGAGCGTTGATTTTCCTTTGAAACAAGTAAGGAAACTGTTTGTTCTTGGGTTTTCAGAGTAACTCAGAAATGACATAATGAAAATATGCACAAACTTTCCTAGTGTCCCAAGTTAGGGCTTCTTTTTTTTTTTTTTTTTTAATTTTAAGACAGGGTCTACTGTGCAGTGCAGGCTGGCTTTGAACTCTCTACGTAGCCCAGGCTGGGCTGGAACTCATGGCAATCCTCCTGGCTCATACTCCCCAGTGCTGGGATTACAGACATGCATCACCACACCCAGCCCAGTTTAGGGCTTTATGTAGACTTCTGGTTTAAAGAAACAGTCTCAGTGAAATAAATTAATTTTCTGTTCTTAAAATAGGGACAAAAGGCTCCACCTTTTCCTCAAGTATAAGGTTAATCTCTGTTTTACTTTAATGGAATGCAACAATTTGGTAAGTGATTGTTTCCTGCCCTTGTTTATAAAAAACAATGTAAGGAAGCAAAAAAGCTTAATGGTTCAGAGTGGGAATTCTGTAGCCAGGGGATTGGGGTACAAATCTGGATTTGTTCTTAGTCAAGTCACTCAATCTCTGGGGACCTTGTTTCTTCCTCCATAAATGTCTACAACACTAGGACTTGAGGAGATTAAATGCATCAATCTATTTCCTTTGCAATTTAGTCACTACTTTTACAAAATAATACTTCCATTTTCTCTCCCTACAATTTCTACAAAACAAAAAATTTCTGTCGTTGTTGTGATTGCCATAATAATTTCTGCAAATCGAAATAAATAAGCACTTGATTTAGGAAGGTAAGCTATCAGAAACTGCTTTTCTAAAATTGGACCTTAAACAACATCTCTTCTCTCTTGTTCCTTTTTCTTTTTTTAAAAAATTCTTAGCCAAAAATTAAGCTTAGTTCCTCCTCCTGTCCTTGGTCATTTTGTGATAATTTGCAAGGAATGGTGTCTTTTAAATGTTCAGCCTCTAGCAATCCATAGAAAGCACCTCAAATTCAAGTGATAGAAAATCCTGAAGGGAGGCAGTGAGTCAGGATTTGGTAGGCAGGGGATGTGATAGAAGAGCCCAGACATTCCTAGAATATTTGTGGTTACTGAAGAATCATGTTGCTAACAACCAGAATATCACTGGGGGGGGGGGGAGAAAGAAAGAAAGAAAGACCTATTGTTGTCCAGCCAGGGTTTATACTAAACGGAAGTTTGTACTACACGAGTGGGCTTTTCCATGAAAGACAAATGGCTGTGATGAGACAGCCACGGAACAGTGTTGATCCAACTCAGCCAACCACACACTGAGAAGCCGGCTGCAGATGCCCTCAAACTGCAGATTTTCTCGGAGCTTGTACCTGAGGTCAGAGGGGCCTGCAGGCTGGCTTTCGCTTCTTTTAAGCATTTTTTTTTTTCTGAGACTCTGTTGTGGCATTCATTTGAGTTAACCTTTCAGAGGCCACGTTGTAATCACCGTGCGTTCATCTCAAACCCATGTGTGAAATACATCAACTTGGAATTTTAGCAGGCACAGAGCGCCCCGCCTGATCTTGGCTTTTGTGTTTCTTTCTGCCTTGTGTGCTTGACTTTGGCTTTGGAAGGCAGATGACAGTCCTAACATTGAGGCCAGTCAGCTGGAGTCAATTTTTGTTGTTTGAACTCGAGGGTGTTTGTTTTTGCTTGCAGACTTGGAGAGGGGAAGCAAGAGCAAATGATTTCATGTTTTTTTACTTGCCAACAGGCATGATTACCTTAACGACTGAGACACATTCTGAGAAATGTGTGTTAGGCAGTTTCGTCATTGTGTGAACATCGCAGAGGGTACTTACACAAACCTGGGTGGCATCGCCTGGGACATGCCTCAGCTGTCGATGTTTATATACATGGAGTAGCCTATTGCTTAAGGCCACGATGAGCAAAACAACATGAGAGTCAGTCAAGCAGAGAGAAAATTATGTGAGCAAGATACTGGTACCCATGAGTTAAATCAGGCTGCTGCCAACATGACCCAGCATACTGCTTTACAGTAAACTTCTTTTTAGTAGGTGGAAGGCGTGCACCCTAAAATAATGACGGGGCCCTGAGGGTGTATCTTCGTGGCAGGGCACTTGGGTGGGTTCCATCCTGAGCCCTGCAAAAATGAAGTAATGATCAAAAGTATAGTGTAGTAAATACATAAACTAGTAACAGAGTCGTTTATTATCAGTGTCTATTATGTACTGTACATAATGGCCTGTGCTGTACTTTATCCAACTGGCAGCTTACTAAGTTTGTTCACAAACACATAGTGCATTGTGCTAAACATTTTTGAAGGCTACAATATCACTAGGCCACAGGAATATTTCACCTCCGATATAATCTTATGGACCACTGTTGTATCATTGTTGACTGAAGCATTGTTACTGTGACTAATGACCATATTTTGAGACTTGTTTGAATATGTAATACAATCACTTAATCCAAAAATCATAAGCATTAATCTACAAATCTTAAGGCTTTTTTTTTACATCTTTCCAGAATGTAAAGAAGAAAAACAAAGGTAGATTCTTATTTTTCCCTTCTTATATAAAATGCAGCTGATTGCAAACACTGTTCTGGACCATGCCTACTTCTTTCACACATTTGCACATAATGTAAATCATTAGTGTTCTTTTTGACAACTGCATAGTATTCTATGATACAGATATACCACAGTTCACACAGTCTTCTCTTAATGGCCATTGGACCATCCTACATTATTGCTGTAACATTTGCTTTAGCAGTAGTAGCTGTCTTATCAGCTGTATATAAGCCTATCTCTATAATAATTCCCAAAATGATGGGTCAGGAGACATAAGCACCCCCCAAAATGTGTGTGTCTGCCTGTTTTCTCATAAGCCTGGCAATAATGTTTGTTAGCAAATTTTTGGATTCTTCTAATCTGATATGTTAATAATGGTTTTGGTACAGTTTTGTTGTTGTTTTTTGGTGCTGGGGATCAAACCAAGGGCTGTGGGCATGCTAAGCATGTGTCTACTGCTGAGCTACACCCCTAGTCCTCAGTATAGTTTGAATATTCATTCATGTTATGATGAGACTGAGCATGTGTTAACTGTGTAAGAACTTGTTATATTCACTTTTTTGTTTTTAACCCTCTCTTTGCATCCCTGCTTATCAATTTCTAGCTACTCTGAGTGTTGGAATTGTACTGCAAATCCTCCATGGCACTGTTCTAGGGCTACAAACTGAGTGGAATGATTTGGCCTCTTCATTTGTCCCATCCTGCTTCAATGAATAGCCTTGTGTAGACATCATTTCAAAAAAATTTTGCTTATGTATCTTTTGTATAAATTTCTACTCATGAACAAATGGACTTAATAGATATATATAGTATTCTACTCCAGTACAACAGAATACACATTCTTCTTGGCAGCATGTGGAACTTTCTCCAAAATAGACCATATACTAGCTCATAAATCTTGGTTAAGTAAATACAAAAGAATTGAAATTATTCCATGTATACTGTCATGTCACAGCTTACTGAAACTAGAAATCAATGATGAAATAAACTACAGAACTTTTACAAACACCTGGACATTAAATAACACACTCTCGAATACTCAGTAGGTCCCAGAAGAAATCATGGAAGAAATTAAACAATTCCTATATCAAAGGATAACGCCAGTATAACAAACTAAAACCTGTGGTACACAATAAAAACAGTCCTAAAAGGGAAATTTATTGTTGTGAATGCTCACATTAGAAAAAAACAGAGTGAGCACAAAGAAATAACCTAATGGTGCACTTCAAGGTACTAGAAAACAGAAACAGTCCAAACCGAAACCTGATACAAGGAAGGAAATCATAAAGATGAGAGTAGAAATTATTGAAATTCAAATAAACAAATATATATATCAGTGAAGTACGAGCTGGTTCTTCAAAAGAATAAACATAATAGAGAAATCATAACCAAACTTACCAAAGTAAGGAAGAAAAGACCCTATGATACAGTTACAAATGAAAAAGGTGAGATCACAATGGACATCACCAAAATCCAGAGGATCATGGAGATTCCAAGACACATATGAATTATCAAGATGTAACTAAGAAGACATAAAAAGTAACAGGCAATGAAACCGAGCAGTTATTTAAAAAAACCTACCAACTAAGAAAAGCCCAAGACCCAGTGGATTCACCACTGAATTCTACAAGTACTTCAGGAAAAATCTAATGTCACTATTCCTTAAACTCTTTAATGAAATTGAAAGAGAAGAAGTACTTCCAGAGTCATTTCTGGAAGCTGCCCTTACTCTAATTTCAAAACCAGACAAGGACCCAACTAGAAAAACTACAGGCCAATCTCTTTAATGGACATAAGGGAAAAATCATCAACAAGATACCAACAAACAGAACAAATCAGCAAAACGATTATACATCATGACCAAGTAGGCTTCATCCCAGGAATGCAAGGGTGGCTCAACATACTCAAATCAATAAATGTAATACATCACATAGAAATCGCATGATCATCTCAATAGGTGCAGAAAAAGCCTTTAACAAAATCCAACACCCATTCATGATAAAAAAAAAAACCCTGAAGAAAATAGGTATAGAAGAACCTTATCTCAATCTGATAAAAGCCTTTTATGACGCACCTACTGCCCACAACATATTAAATGGGGAAAAGCTAAAACTTTCTCTCTAAAATCTGGAAAAAGACAAGGATATCCACTATCACCTGTTCAATATAGTACTCAAAATGTTAGCCAGGGTAATCAGGCAGAGAAAAAAAGGGATATGTATAGGAAAGGAAGAAGTCAAATTATTATTATTTGCAGATGAAATGATCCTCTACATAGAAGAGCCAAAAAATTCCACCAAAAGAATCCAAGAATTAATCATCAAATTCAGCAGTGTAGCAGGATACAAAATCAACACACAAAAATCAATAGCACACTAATAATGAACTCAGTGAGAAAGAAAGTAGGAAAACAATACCATTCACAACAACATCAAGAAAATTAAATACTTTGGAATTAACCTAATCAAGAAAATGAAAGACCCCTACAGCAGTAACTACAATACTTAAGAAAGGAGATCAAAGAGGACACCAACAATATGAAAGATAGCCGTGTTGTCAAAATGACTGTTCTACCAAAACTGATAAATAGATATAATGCAATCCCAATCAAAATACCAACAGCATTTCTCACAGAACTAGAAAAAACTATCCTAAAATTTATATGGAACCAAAAGAGACCCAGAATAATAAAAGCAATTGTGGGCAACAAAAACAAAGCAGGAGGCATCAGAATCCCAGATTTCAAGTTATACTAAAAAGCTACAGTGATTAAAAAAACAAACAAACAAACAAAAAAAACCAACATTGTGGTACTGGCACAAAACCAGATATGCTGATCAGTGGAACAGGTCAGAAGGTTAAAAAAAAAAAAAGAAGAAAAACAACCCCAGAAATATTTAGTCATGTGATGTTTGACAAAGAAGCCAAAAGCATATCTTGGAGGAAAGATAGCTTCTTTTTATTTTTCTTTTATACATTTTTATTAAAATTTATACAAAGTTATACAAACTTACAGGCCATTACACAAGCTTACAGACAACAATATATTGTGTTTTGTGTATTGTGTTTGCTTCTGACAGCAATATAAACAGCCACACAAATGCAGCATTAAATCACAACTACATAAAGTTACTGTAGTACCTCGTGTACGTGTCACTGTTTTAAATTTGGGTTATTAGTTTCTTAATTTTAAGATATCACTATCCTTCTGGATTCCCATTCCCCTCCCCCTTTGCCCTCTTCTTGTTCCCTTGAACCATTTGTCTATTAGCTTATATCTAATACTTTGCCTTTTTTTATCCATTGTTGACCCTTTTCTTTTGATTGTATTTTGCTTCACTCAAATAAGGGATACCATACGGTATTCCAGCTTGAGAGTCCAGTTTATTTCACTCAACATTATATTTTCCAGGCCCACCCATTTTCATATAAATGACTCTAGTTTGTCATTCTTTATAGCTGAATAGTATTCCATTATCTATAAATACCACATTTTGTTTATCCAGCTATCTATTGATGAGTATACAGATTGCTTCCAGAATTTAACTATTACAAATTGTGTCTCTATAAACATTGTTGTGCAAGTATCTCTGTAGTATGATGTCTTTTACTTTTCAGGAAAGATCTCTAGTAGGGGAATGGCTGGGTCATACGGGATTTCTACTTTCAGGCTTTTGAGAAATCTCCATACTGATTTCCATAATGGTTGTACTAGTTTGCATTCCCACCAACAGTGTAGGAGGGGTCCCTTTTCACCACAGCCCTCCAGCATTTGTTGTTGTTTGACTTCCTAATGATTGCTATTGAAAGACAGCCTCTTTAACAAATAGCACTGGGAAAACTGGTTATACATGTGCAAAAGATTGCGTCTAGACCCATATCTTTCACCACACACCAAAATAAAGTCAAAATGGATCAGTAACATAAATATTAAAGCAGAAGCACTTAACTTGCTGGAAGATAAAATAGATAAAACTCTTGAAGACAGGCACAGGAAAGGACTTTGTAAACAGACCCCTAAGAGAACAAGAAATAACATCAAGAATCAACAAATAGGATTATATTAAATGGAAAATCTTCTGTACAGCAAAGGAAACAATCAGAGTGAAGAGACAAGCTACAGAATAGGCAAGTTTTTGTTGGCTATTCCTTTGACAGAAGCATAACATCTAGAATTTATAAGGAACTGAAAAAAATCAGACCCCCTTCAATAAAAGACCCAGTCAAAAAATGGGCAATTAAAGTGAATAGACACTTCTCACGAGAAGTACAAATACATGAAAAATGCTCAGCATCTCTGGCCATCAGAGAAGTACAAATTAAAACAACACTGAAATTCCATTTTACTCCAGAAAGAATGGCCCTCATCAAGAAATCAAACAATAACAAGTGCTGGTGAGGCAGGGGTGGGCAGCACCCTTCTACATTTTTGGTGGGAATGCAAACTACTACAACCACTATGGAACTGAGTATGAAGATTCCTCAAAAAACTAAAACTAGAAATTCCTTTTGACTCAGCTATTCCCCTTCTAGGTATCTTGCCTAAAGAGTTACAGACATCATACCACTGTGCTTCATGCATAACCATGTTAATAGCAGCACAACTTATGATAGCAAAATCTTGGAAGTGACCAGTATATCCATCAACAAGTGAATGGATAAAGAAAATATGGTATTTATATGTAATGTAGTACTTCTCTGAGATTTAAAAAAAAAAAAGGTAAATTTGAGTCATTTGTAAGAAAATGGATGCACCTTAAGACCATAATGTTAAGTGAAATGAATTAAACACACAGTTTAAATATCGCATAACTTCTCTTACATGAGAAACCCAAAGTATAAATAATTTAAAAAACAAAAGATAGACAATAGGAAACAGGGACATAGATCTTTTGCAAATGGAACGGAATCTGGAGATGGACGGGGGAGAAAAAGGGGAGACTAAAGGGAATAAAAAGAAGTAAGATACATAAAGGCGAAGGTAAACATTATGTACTGCAAACATGTAGTAACAGTAAGAAAAGTTTCCGAAAGGGTGTTGGCCATGAAAGACAAATGCAAATATAGTTTTGTAGGTATTGGTAAATTCCCTACCATAAGTGTCTCACCATTTTGCATTCCCTCCAGCACTGTGAGAACATCTCTGTTTCATCTTGTTAACGTCTCATAAGTTGCAAATGTTTCCCCAATTTGTCATTTGTCTTTTCGCCTTGTGGGCTCTGAGATGTAGAGATTTGTGTGTTTTTTCTTAAGCATTCAGATTTTATGTTTGACCATTAGTCAAATATTAATAAGTTTTAAAAGATTGAAATAATACAAAATATGTTCTATGACTGCAATAGAATAAAATTAATAGTCAATAAGAGACGGAAATGAGAAGATCACAGTACTGTGCAACATTGTATACCAACAAATTCAATAACCTGAAAGAAATGTATAAATTCCTAGAAATACAAAAACTGTCTAATCTGAATAGACTTTAGGAAGGAGAGAGATTGAATTAGTACCAAAATACTCCCCATAAATAAAAGCCAGGCCCAGATTCTTGAATGGTGTATTCTACCATATGTTTAAGAAACAGTTAATATGAACTTCATCAGGTCTTCAAAAAAAAAAAAATGGGAGATGAGAGAATGCTTTCTAACTCAGTCTGTGAAGCCATTGTTACCCTGAAACCAAAAACAATATCTCTTAACAAATATAGATGCAAAAATCTCAACAAAATACTAGCTAACTAAATTAATAACTTATTAAAAGGATTACACATCATGGCCAAGTATGATTTATCCCAGGACTGCAAGCTTAGCTTAACACTGATCAACATAATATATGAAATTAATAGAATAAAGGAGAAAAACATGCAATCATGTCATCAAACACAGAAAAAGCGTTTGATCATATTAACACCCTTGATGGTAAAACACTCAATAAACTAGTAATAGAGGGGAATTTCCTCAACCTGATAAATCGTTAAAAATTCACAGTAGAAAGCGGAATGCTTTCTCCCTAACATCAGACAAGAAAGACGTCCACTCTCACTACTGTTCTTCAGAATTATACTGGAGGCTTTACCAGGGCAGTGGTCAAGTAAAAGAGATGAAAATGCATCCAGATTAGAAGGGAAGAAGTAAAACTACTTAGAGATGACACAGTATTGTATATAGAATATTCTAAAGAACACATACACACACTACTGCCAGTACTACTACTGCTACTGCTACTGCTACTACTAGAACTAATCAGTTTGGGAAGTATGTAAAAAACAAGAGCAAAATATAAAAATTAGTTTCTGTTATGTGCACTGTCAATAAACAAATCTGAGAATGAAATTAGGAAAACAATTACAAGAGCATCAAAAAGAATAAAACATTTGGTAATATAACAAAAGAAGTGTAAGGTTTATGTGCCGAAAACTACAACACGTTATTGAAAGAAGTTAAAGATTTAAAATAAATGGAGGGGCTGCGGATTTAGCTCAGTGGCTAGAGTGCTTGCCTCACAAGCGCAAGGCCTTCAGTTTGATCTACCACATAAAAACGAAAAACAAAAAAACCAGAAGAAAAAAAGGAAAAATATCCTGTGTTCATAGATTGGGAGATTTAGCCATATTAAGGTAGCAATTTTGCCTATAGAGTCAGTGCAGTTCCTATCAAAATCCCAGTGGGATTTTTTACAGACATTGAGAAGTTGATCCTAAAATTCATGCGAAATGCAAGAGACCAAAACAATTTTGAAAAAGAACACTGCTTGATTTCAAAATGTACTAATGTACTACAGTAATCAAGAAAGTGTGGAACTGGTATAGGGATAGACATACAGATCAATGGAATAGAGTAAAGACACCAAAAGTAATCCCATCCATTTGTGGTCAGATTTTTTTGACAATGATTTCATGACCATTCAGTGAGGACAAAATCATCTTTTCAACAAATGGTGCTGAAACAATAGGATAGTCACAGGCAAAAGGAAGAAGTCAGACCCCTGCATAGTAGTCAGCTCTGAGTCACTATAATGACATGGCTGACACAACCTACGTACAAAGAAGAGGTTTCTTAGCTTGCAGTTATGGAGGTTCAAGAGCATGGTGTTGACATCAGTTCTTCCTTGATGACATCCCATCGTGGTAGATAATAATGGCTGCAGCACAAGAGGGAGCAAGAGATTACTCTGGAGCCAGGAGCTGAGAGAGCTAGGCTGGGGCCAGGCTCAGGCTTTCCTAGTAGTCCTCTTGTAGGAACTACCATGGGGCTTCGTGGAGAACTATCTTCTGAGAACATGCTCCCAAGGACCTAAGAACTTTCCACTAGGCCCCACTTCGCCAGTGTTCCACTACCTCCCAATAGCACCATCCTGTAGACAAGTCTTCAGCCAGTGGACTCTTGGAGGACAACCAAACTATTATACAAACCTTGGTACCCTACAAAATATATAAAAATTAACTTGAACGGACCACAGAATTAAATGGAAGAGCTAAAACTGTGAAACTTTTAGAAGAAAACAAAATCAAATCTTCATGACTCATATTAGGCAGTAGTCTCTTAGAAATGACACCAAAAACACAAATGACAAAAAGAAAAATAAATAAAAATTGGACTTCATCAAGTACAATACTTGACTAGACACCACCAAAGTGAAAATATGGCTTAAGGGATGGGAGAAAATATTTGCAAATCGTATATCTTATATGGAACTTTGCATTTAGATTATATAAAGAATTCTTACAACTCAGCAACAAAAAGGCAACCCAATTTAAAAATGAAAAGAGGTCTGAATAGACATTTATTTATCCAGAGAACATATAAAAATAGCCAGTAAACACTTGAAAACGTGCTCAACATCATTGGTCATTAGGGAAATGCAAATCAAGACCACAATGAAATACCACTTCACATCCAGTAGAATGAATAATGTAAAAGGATAGACAATAACAAGTGGTGGTGAAGATGTGGAGATGTTGGAACCCTTGCATAGTGCAGGTAGGAGTGTAAAATGGTGCACCCACTTTGGAAAATTGTGCGGCAGTTCTGCAACGGTTTAAACATAAGTACCATGTGACCCAACAATTCTACTTCTAGGTGTATACCTAAAAAAATTGAAAACATACATTCACAGAAAAATACAAATTGCTATAATAGCATTGCTCACAGTAGTAAAAAAAGTGAAAAGATAAATGTCCATCAACTGTTAAATGGATTAGCCCACAAGATCCACACAATGGAATATCATACAGCAGTAATAAGGAATACGACTGGGAGTATAGCTCAGTGGTAGACCACTTACCTAGCATGCTCAAGGCTGTGGTTCAATACCCATCACTGCAAAAAAAAAAAAATTACCATATTAGTTAATTAAAACACTGAAGTACTGATACATGTTGCAACATGAATGAACTTTGAAAATGCGCTAAGTGGAAGAAGCCATTCATAAAAGCTACATATTGTGTGGTCCCATTTGCATGAACTGTTCAAAGTAGGCACATCCATAAAGAGTAGATAAGTTGTTGGCAAGGACTGGGAAGAGGGAAGTGGGGAGTGATTGCTAATTTGAACAGGATACCTTTGCAGGGTAATAAAAAAAAGTTTTAAAATTAGAGGGTGTGAGGGTTACACAACTCTGCAGATATACAAAAAGCCAGTTCATTGTGCATTTGTAAATGGTGAGTTCTATGGTATGTGAATGACATTTCAATAAAGCTGTTATTTTTAATATGTGGTCATATTTGCCCTTTTTTAATGGCTAATAGGTTCCAAGTAAGTTAAGAGGGTTACATACTCCCTGGTTAAAACAAAATGCAACCATATTTTAAAATGCTTATCTAGTTTTTTTGCATTCATATCTCCAGTCCACTTGAATATATTCATATACTAATGTATCATCTGAGGAATGGATGTGATTGTATCTTTTTCCATGTGTTTCATCAGTTGTACAAAGGCCATTAATTAGCATGCTCTTACTGTCCTCTTCACTGCTGTGTGGAGCAGCTCTTTCCTCAGAGATGGGACAGTTAGCATCCCATCTCAGCACCTGTCCCTCGAGAGAGGGTCCACTTGCTTGTCAGACTTTGGGTTACATCCAGTTTTTGTCATGGTAATCATTGCCTTCAAGGATTTGACAGTGATTAACCAGACTGTTGACTCTGATCATTGCCTGCGCGACTTTAAGCTACATTAACTATGAAGCTCACCTCTTACTTGGGAAACTCGTCGGGCATTTCCCATGTTTTAAAGCAAGATCTTTTAACAAAACCTACTAATCAGCATGAACTCTAAAACCACTCATCTGAACCTTAACTAATCTCTCAAAACTGCATTTTCATTTATTTTTTTCTAATTTTATTGAGGTTATAGTTGACAAGAAGTATATATTTATGGTTTATGTTATGACATTTGATGTGTATGTACATTGTAAAATAATTACTGTGATCAAGTTAGTGAGCATATCTGTCACAGTTACGTGTGAGTGTGCGTGTGTGTGTGTGTGTGTGGTGTGTGTGTGGTGAGAGCATTTAAGATCTGCTCTCTTAGCAAATCTGAAGTATACATTGCAGAGTTATTAGCTATGTTCACAATGCTGTACATTAGGTCCCCAGAACTTACTCATTTTATAACTGAAAGTATGTACCCTTTGGTCAACACCTTGTCATTTTTCCCACCCTCTACCCATAGAAACTGTCATTTTACTCTCTAGTTCTACAAGCTGAACTCTTTTAGATTCCACATGTAGTGATATTATGTGGTATTTGTCTTCCTGTAGCAACTTTATCTCACTTAGCATAATGGCTTCCAAATGACAGAATTTTTTCTTCTTTTTTTAAAGGCTGTTCTTTTTAAGGATAAATACTACTCCATTCATCCATCAACAAATACTAAGTTTGTTTCCGTATCTTGGTTATTTTGAATAGTGCTACAGTGAACATGGAGATGCTGACGAGTCTTCAAGATCCTCATTCCATTTCCTTCAGATACATACCCAATAGTGAGATTGCTTCGTCATATGGTAGTTCAGTGTTTAATTTTTTGAGAAGGCTCCATTCTGTTTTCCACAATAGCTATATTAATTTCCTTCCTAACAATAGCATGCAAAGTTTCCCTTTCGCCACATTACTGCCACACTTGTCACCTTTTGTCTTTTTTATAATAGCAATTCTAACCAGTATGAGCTGACATCTCATGATTTTGATTTGCATTTGCCTATGTTCACTGTCCACTTAAAATTATTATTACTATTATTGTTATTGCTTTTGAGTTGTATGAGTTCTTTATGTACTTTGAATACTAACCCCTTATCAGATATGCAGTCTGCAAATATTTTCTCCCTGTTTATTGCCTTCTCATTTTGTTCATTGTTTCCCTTGCCGTGCAGAAGCTTTTTAATTTGGTGTAGTCCTGCTTGCTTATTTTTGCTTTTATTGCCTGTGTTTTTAGTGTCATATCTAAAGAAATCATCATCAAGATGATTATACCAAATACCAAGACTTTTCCCTGTGGCAAAAGGAGTTTCACTTCTTCCATTTTAAATCTTTAATCCATTTCAGGTTGAATTTTGTGTGTGGTGTAGGGTAAGGGTCCAGTTTCCTTATGTTGTACTTGGGTATTCAGTTTTCCCAATACTGCTTATTGCAGAGACAGTCCTTTCTATTTGGGTATTCTAGGTACCTTTCTCAAAGATTACTTGACTGTCCATGTATAGATTTATTTGTGGACTCTATTCTGCTCCATTGTTCTGTATGTCTGTTTTTATGCCAGAAACATATTGTTTGGTTACTGTATCTTATAATCAGGTTTAAAATTAGGAAGTGTGATACCTCAAGGTTTGTTCTTCTTTCTCAAGACTGCTTCAGCTATTTGGGTTTTTTGCGGTTCCACACAAGTTATAGACTTTTTTTTTTCTATTTCTATGAAAAGTACCATTGGAGTCTTGATAGGAATTGCATTGAATAAGAAAGTCAGTTTAGGTAGTGTGGAGAGTTTGACAATATTAACTCTTCCGATTCATGAACCTGGGATATTTTTCTATTTATTTCTGTCTTCTTCAATTTCTTTCATCAGTATCATAGCTTCCAGTGTATGGATCTTTCATTTCCTTGTTTAAATTTACTCCTAAATATTTTTATAGCTATTATAAATGAGATTATCTTATTAATTTTTTTCAGATAGTTCATTATTAGTATATAGAGATGTGGCTGATGTTTGTGCATTGATTTCATGTCCAGCAACTTTGCTGAATTCATTTATTATTTCTAACAGTTTTTTTTTTTTTCGGTGGCATCTTTGGGTTTTCTGTATATAAGATCATGTCATTTCCAAACAAAAATTATTTAAATTCCTCCATTCTAACTCAGATGCCTTTTATTTCTTTCTCTTGCCTTAATTGCTCTGGCTAGAACTTCTGGTACTATTTAGAATTCTGTCTTTTCTGGATCTTAGAGGGAAAGCTTTCAGCTTTTCACCATTCACATGATAATAGCTGTGAACTTACTGGATATGGCCTTTATTGTGTCAAAGTACATTATTTCTATATCTAACTCATCGAGAATTTTTATCGTTAAAGAATATTGGACAGATGCCTTTTCTACATCCATTGAGATGACTGTATGATTTTTTAATCTTCGTTCTGTTAATATGATGTATCACATTAATTGATTTTCTTATGTTGAGTCATCCTTGCATTCCAGGGATAAATCTCACCTGATTGTGATATATGATCCTGTTTGTGTGCTATTGAATTCAGTTTTCCAGTATTTTGTTTTAGGATTTTAGCACCTATGTTCATCCAAGATATTGGCCTGTACTTTTCTTTCCTTGTAGTATCTTTTCCTGGCTTCGGCAGGAGCATAAGTCTAGTTCCATAAAATGAGTTTGGAAGCGTTCCATCCTGTGCAATTTTTGACAGAATTTAGGAAGAAATGGCATTAATTCTTGAAATGTTGGTGGAAGCCACCCATGAAGCCATCTGGTCCTGAGCTTTTCTGTGTTGCGGGATTTTTGGTTACTATTTAAGTCTCCTTGTTCCTTCACATTTCCTATTTCTTCATGATTCATTGTTGGTAAATTGTGTATTTCTAGGAATTTATTCACTTGTTCTAGCTTATCCAATTTGTTGGTGTGTAATTGTTCATAATAATCTCTTATGATCCTTTGTATTTACAGTATTAGTCATAATGTCTCTTCTTTCATTTATCTAAGTCCCCTCTCTTTTTTTCTTGGTTAGTCTAGCTAAAAGTTTGTCAATTTTGTTTTTCTTTCCAAAAAAAACTAACTCTTAGTTTCACTGTTGTATCGTCCTTTTAGTCTATTTCATCTATTTCTGTTCAAATTGTTATCATTTCCTTTTTTCTGGTAATTTGGGCTTGTTGTTCTTTGTCTGTTTCCTCAAGGCATTGCTTATTTATGTTGTTTATTTCCCAATGTAGGTACTCCTTTTTGTAAACTTTCCTCTTAGAACTCCTTTTGTTACATACTATAACTTTTGGTATGTTGTATAAACATTTTCATTTGTTTCAAAATGTTTCATTTCCCTTTTGACTTCGTCAGTTCATTGATTTATCAGGAGTGGGTTGTTTATATTCCACATCTTTGTGGATTTTACAGTTTTCCTCCTGTGATTAATTTCTGCTATCATACTACTGTGGTCAGAAAGAATACTTGAAGTGATTTCAGCCTTCTTAAATTTGTTGAGACTTGTTTTGCTGCACAACATACATTTTATACTGGATGATATTCTGTGTGCATTTGAGAAAAATGAAATGTTCTGTGTATTTCTGGTAGGTCCATTTGGCCTACAGTATTATTCAAGTCCATTGTTTCCTTATTAATTTTCTGTCTGGATTATTCATTATTGAAAGTAGGGTGTGTTGGGGCTGGGGATTTAGCTCAGTGATTAGAGTGCTTGCCTTGCAAGCACAAGGCCCTGAGTTCGATCCCTGGCACCACACACACACACAAAAAATTATGAAAGTAGGGTGTGTTGAAGTCTTCTACTGTTGTTATATTGCTGTTTCTCCCTTCAGTTCTGTTAATATTTGCATTATGTATTTAGGTGCTCTAATATTGGTTGCATATTTATTTACAATTGCTATATCCTCTGCATGAATTGACCCATTTATCATTATACAATGACCCTCTTTATCTCTTGTGACAGACTTTGACTGAAGGTCTCTTTTGTCTAAGTATACCCATCTTTGATCTCTTTTAGTCACCATTTGCATAGACTATCTTTTTCTGTCCATTCACTTTCAGTCTATGTGTGCCCCTAACGCTAAAGTAAGTCTTTGGTAGACAGCATGTTGGTTCTTATTGTTATCCATTGAGCCAGTCTGTATCCTTTGATTAGGAAAATGTATCCATTTACATTTAAAGTAATTATTGAAATGTAAAGATTTACTCTTGCCATTTTATTAAATTTTTTTTACTGTCCTGTAATGGCTTAATTCCTTGTTCCTCTTTTGCTGTTTTCCCTTGTGTTTCTTGATTTTTGTGTAGTGGGATGAATTGACATTTTTAGATAAAGGTACTGTCAGAGTAAGCAACCGGGCTCCTCATTTCGACATGTAGTATGTATATTGAGTACTTATTGAGCTTCCGGTGTATGCTGGGCAGTGTGCAGGAATCTGACTCTACTCACTGGCAAATGCTGTCCTGTCTGGAGGTGGTGTTCATGCAGTTTGCACACCTAAGTACCTCTGCTCGCTAGCACTGGCATGTGCTAGAGGTTGGCATTTTGTCTTCTACTTTTTGCCTTCACTCGCATCTGACTGATAGCTATGTAAATAAGACTCCCCAGACCATCACCTTGTCTATTTGAATTGACCTCATCAGTCTCAGATGCCAGAGGAGTGAAATGAGAACCCCAGACTTCATAGTTTTTAGACATGGGCCAAATTTTTTACTTAATTTCAGGTAAAGATAATAGTATCTAGCATTTATCTAGAGCCTGTTGAGAGTTGAGCAGTGTTCTAAAAACTGGCCATACTTCTACTTGTTTAATCCTGTCCACAAACCCTTTAATATGAGTGCTACCATCACCTCCAATTTTATGGCAGAAGGAAGGAGGAAAAAGGAGACAATGTTAATGTGTCAGGGGTGAAAGCAAAGTGCAGACAGGGAGAAGTGGGTGACCTGGTGTTCCTACTCCTCTGTTCCTCTCTGTGCTTTGGGGCCTCCTTCCTGTAAGAGCTTTACATCCATGTGCTCCCAAGCAGTATGTATGATTAAGGTCTCAGATCCTTTTATGAATTGGAAAGCCCCAGAATATTATCTTGAAACAGTGTAAACTTTGACCTCATATGAACCCTACAATTGTTGTACTGAAACAGCCTGATTTAAGACAGAGGTTGCTGCAGGCCACAGGGCCAGAGTGAAGTGGTTCTTTGAAAGAAAAGTGCAGAAAGGGCCTGAAATAATCATTTTCCTTTTACCAGGAGAATTCCTTGCCACCGGGTCCATGCTACATGATGCTGTGCATGGGCAAGATTATAGCTGGACCCCTTACTGACATGGAGAGAGCTCTTGAAAATCACACACCAGAGTCAGAAGCATTTAAACAGCACCTGCTATGTGCAGGGTTCATTATTAGGCACCCTTGATGATAAGCAAGGGGGGGCATGCCTCTGGGCAGCACCAGGCAGAGAAGGAGGCTGATAGATACCCTCACAAGGTGGTGATCTAATGTCCAGGTCAGACCAAGGAAAGGAAGGGCAGGTCAGGCAGAGGAAGAAGCCTAGTGGGAAATTCCACAGCCCTCTCTGGGAAATGCATCTGCACTGGTCCCCAAGGGAGGAGGAGAAGTGTGGGAAACAGAGTAGGGGTGGGAGCTCCTATGAGGAAGAGGAAGAAACTCGGAGTCCAAGAAGTAACAATGCAGTGAACTGACTTACAGGCACCTTGGGTGGGGATATGTGTGCCTGCCCATTGTATTGTTTGTATGTTTGTTGTTTATTCTGCAGTATCTTTTATATACTGCCATTTTCTTTTTACAAGAAGGCAAGATCCAAACTTCTTAAATGCTTGCCAAAGACCAAGAAGTTATTGAAGAATCAAGCCGGAACTTGAACCCAAATTGGACTACTTGAATACAGTTCCACTTCTGTCACCCCATATTTTATTTAGCACATTTCCCAGTAGAAGACAGAGCAGGAAAAACCTTGGTGCCTCATCTTAAATGTTCCCTTTCTCTTGAAATATTTTTTTTCTTCGTGCCTATTGTCCTTAGAGGAAGTTGGGTTCACTTTAAAAATTGTCTGTGTTAACCTGAAAAGCATATTTAAGAAAAAAACAGTCTTCTTGTTATGGTAACAATAGAGAAATGAATGCAGAAAGAAAAAAGTGTCAAAAATATCACCTCAAATTCTGCTATGAAAGAAAAACAGTGTCATCACTTTGGGGTCTTCTTGTTGGTTTGGTTTTTCTGTATGCATGGTGGCTGTTATCTGTCCACTCTCATGCATTTTGTAATTGTCTCAACCTCCATTCCTTGCTATACTAAACAGTACTGCAGTCAGCATCTTTATGCATATTGCTTTTGTTTTTTGCACGGTGCACTTTTTTTTTTTTTTTTGGTGCTGGGGATTGAACTCAGACCTGAGCTAAACTCCCAGCCCTGCATGGTGCGTTTTAAATGTATAGAATTATTCCTTTGGATATAAGGAATAATTCTAAACATTTAAAACGCACCGTGCAAAAAACAAAATTGGTTCCCCAGAAGCAGGGATGGCTTTGGATATAATTGGTTCCCCGGAAGCTGGGATGGCTGTGTCGAATGATGTCCTAACTCTTCAGCATATATAACTGTAATCGATTCCTCAAAGATCAGAATAGGAACTGGGTCTTAAATTTTTTGTATCTTTGGATTATTCCACTTTATATTATATCAGTGAGTGCTGAGTAAAGGATTTCTGTGATTTACGTGTTTGCAAATAAATGGCTTTTCCTTCTTTACCAGGTCAGTTTTTGTCTGCTGACCATCCCAAGTCCCCCAACCATTCCAACTTGGGAAGGGCATGGCTTTTGCTACTTAAAAGTAAACTCTTGAGCTGTTCCCGTCTGTCTCAGCAAGCTGTGTGCTGAGGCCCAGGGCCTAGCTGAGCACCTAGAAGGTATTAAATATGTGTAGAATGAATGAGCAGTAAGTGAATTTTTGGAAGAGGAACTAAAGTTAGGGTGGATCGTCTTTGTAGCTTTGAATTGCTGTGTTTCTCTTTTTCTGCTGCAGAAAACTCATTGAGGAATTGGTTTCCATTTCGTCTCTGGCTTTTCCATCCAACAAGACAGAATCATTTCACCTTTCAGTTACCACAGCCTCCCTAGGGACATTACATGCCAAATAAGAGTCTCGTGTTGGTCGGAGTGTGTAGCTTGGAATGCGGGAGGCTGGGGTTTGAGGCAGTGTCCAGATATCAGCTATGCTGTGGAGAATTGGGTGGGGGCAGCTTCTTTAACCACCCAAAACATGAACACTTCATGATCAGCAGCGGTGAGAAGTCCAGCCTTGTGTGGGTGTTGGGAGGAAGGCAGACATCAACTGGACATTTCCAATAATAAATGAGCTATTATTATAGGCCATTTTATTTTCTCTTTTAAAATCTGAGACACCCATACCAACTATCGATCCACAAGCTTTTCTTGCTCTCTGTCCTTGGTTCTAGAGCGACGGAGTCAATACTTGGTGTACCTCGGTGTAACTAAACAGTTGCTTCTGTTTACTTAATGCTCTTGCAGATTTAACTCAGCAAGCCAGGTTGAAAGTGGCCAACATTTTGGTAGATGCATTTCATCTTTTAATATGTATTTTTGTCTTAATTGCAAAAGAGTGTTATAAGCTCGGTGTATTGGACAACACAGAAAAACATAAGTAGAAAGAAGTTTCTAGTCATTTCACCTGCTGACTGTCATTTATGAATTTATGCGTGCCCTTCAGATCTTCTTAAAGAGAGTCAGTTTCTGCAAACAAAGTTCGTAGAATATATATATATATATATATAGTCTATACTCATTAAGAGCCCTTTTATTTAAAGCATTTTAATCATACATGATCTACAAATCTGTAATAAATGCTTTCATTTCACTTATTTTCAGTGTCAGTGTTCTGCCTTTTTTCCAATGTGTTTTACACCCATACTCTATGCCTTAGCTTAGTATGGTAATTTCTGTACTTCTCCTTAGTCTTCATCATCATCCTTTTTAACACTGCATGGCCACCCCTCACCTGGGAGTCTGGTGAGCAGAGGTGCGGAAACTCTGTGGGCAGGTGGTCGGGGAGCGCTGCTTCTGCCTGTCCCTGCCCCTCTCGGGTTCTGTAACTTTGGGAATCAATGTCCTTATCTGTAAAGTGGCAGCATTGCCATGAGCCCTGAATTAAATGACATAAATCAAGGCCACAGTCCTGTCGCCCTGGGCATGACTTTACTATAAACTGCTTCCTACTTTCTTGGCATTGACCATTTCCTGCTTGGCAGGCTGCTCCCTCTGCTGCCACAGGTGACTCAGTGTGGGGCTCAGGAATGGATCTTTTTGTTTGTGCTACATGATTTCTGCAGGGCCTCCTGCAATGCCAGATTCGACATAGAATTTGCCAGTTTCACCACATTCTGGCTAGCAGTGAATTTAGAAGGCTTTAAATTTTTCACAGTATCAGGTGGCAATAACGTGGCAGTTTAGGATTGATTGTGTTTTATATTACTGAAGAGGAGTAGCAGTTTTACATGCAATTTTCCCTGGAACTCCCTATGTATAGGATCACCCATCTCTTTGTTTTTCCCAGTCCTGGGGATTGAACCAAGGGCTTTTGCACCGAGCTGCATGCCCAGCACTTCTTTTGTATCTTTTTTTTATTTTGAGGCAGGGACACTATGTTTCTAAGTTGTCAAGCTAGACTTGAACTTGCAGTCCTCCTGCCCCAGCTCCTAGAGTGCTGGGATAACAGCCACCATGCCCAGAACCGTCTCCTTTTCATTAACAAAAATTTCTGGTGATTTGATGAGAGTCAAATTTCCAGTGATCTGGTGAGAGCAGCCGTGAGGAAGTTGTAAGTCTGTGCCGGGAGCTTTGCCGCAAGGAGACCTGCTCACCTCTCAGACAGAGCTGGTCCGTGTGAGCTCCCGCCGGCCCCTTGCTTTCCGTTCCGACTCTGGTGGAGGGAGCAGCAGAATGAAGCTGAGCACCGGCCATCTGGAGCCAGGGAGGGACTGCCACCAAGGGTCACCCCGAGGGCCGTGTCATCTTCCCTGCCCTGCACACTTTGCAACCTCTGCATCGTCCCTGAAGAAATAAAGGGTTGGATTTCACCGTAATGCGACCCAGAGATGAAAACTGCTGTGGAGGCTAAAACCCCTGAGTGATATCTGGGAAAGACAGAAGCATCCTGCCCGCTGAAGACCCTTCACCCCAGGGCCGCGGAGGCGCATCCCTGAAGTGCAGGGAGGACGTCACCTCTGGGGAGGGCCACCCCCATCCCCAGTGCTGTGACACTGGGGGACTCGGTGTGGAGGATGGCACAGGAAGGTCATTAAGCAGCTATGATCAGGTTGGTAGCATCCTAAAGTTTACTTGTGTTTGTTCTGCAGTGAGCTATGAGTTGGTGGTTCACTTTCAGTTTTTGCTATTCCATTGATGGATGTGAATGCAGTTTTTAAATTATCACAGACGTGCAAATAAAATAGCTGTGTCTTTTCTAAGAGATACTAATGTGTCTTTCAAATGTGAGGATGCCATACATTCTGCATTGACAAACATTTGCCTTGTATCAGGCTTGTTTTCTTTGATGAGCGGGAGGGAAACGCACGTGCGCGCACACACATATATATATATACACACACACTCACAAGACAACATTAAAACTTAGAGAATTAAGGCCACTGTCATAGCACTTCTCCATTGCCCTGGATTTTAGAATAAAATAGTAGATACAAAAATTATATTACAGTCATTGTCTTAGGAGAGATGATTTAACAAATCTTGGTCAAGAAGAAAAGGCAAGAATGACATCAGGACAGAACGTTCTGAGGAGCCTGCAGACAAAGGAGGCTCTTTTGAGATGTGCCAGAACAGCACAGTGCACTACTACCAGGATGAGTGACGAGTCGTGCATTTCCTATGATAATTGTGGAATTCCATTTCACCAAAATGCTGAAAGACAACTAATTTATGTTCGTTTTAGTGTAGTTAGAACAATTTGTTTCTCTAAACGATGGATTACGCAATGGTATTTAGATATTGAGTTATTAGCAACTCAACTCATTTCTCCTAGAAATGGCAGACTCTGTGGAATGTACAGTATGTCTGAGAGCATTTACTTATGAACAGAATATTAAACTGAAAGTGAAAAAGAGGGACAAAGTGATGTTCTGGTTCACAGGTTTTAAAACATCCCTTTTTAAAAAAAACCCAAATACTCCTTCACATGAGGAACTTTAGTTTACTATTCACATCCGGCACTTAAAATATCAGGATATAGTTAATGTTAATATTTATCAGCAACCAGGAATATTCTCACTTGGAACTCAGAGCTTATTGTAAACAATTTCTGTGTTCTGGAATAACTCTACATGTGCCATAGTCTTAACCCTAGCCATTCACTACGTTTATATTCTCTCACTAGTTTCTGATTGGTCATTTACTAAAATCAAACAAGCACCACCAACTAAATGTTTTTATGAAATGAACTGTGCTGCCTGTTTACACCTCTCTTTGTTTACATAGTTAAGTACTTGGTTAAGCATACTAATTTGCATTAAAACCAAATGAGATGCCTGTTTGAAATTGTCTGTCTGTGTATTGAAAAATTTTATTGCTATATTGGAGAATGACACAAATTATAATATACAGAACAAGAGGTATTTTTTAAAATTTGGAACCGAATTAGTCTAATGTTCTGTTATTTTCCTAGTAGCTCTTGCTATTTATTTGGGACATTAATGTCTTATTGAAATAGAATAAGTTGAGGTTTATATGTTTTAATACAAATTTTAAATCTGTGTTAGGAGTGCACTTAGAACTGAACAAATTAATGAAAAAGTACAAATAACTGAATAAGTATGGTAACTGAATAATCTCAAATAGTTTAAGTCTATTCTTCAATTTTTTAAAATTATTTTTATTCTTCAGTTTTTAACTGATTCTCAGGTACAAACTGTACTATTTCTGGCAAAAAAATTTTTTTCTATGAAAATACCTGCTTCTTGGAAAAGATGTCTGATGGTAGCAAGGAAGGGTTTCTGCTTTTTATATATTTCTGTGTTGTTTAATTTTTCAATGAGAATGTTTTATCACCTGTGAAATTTCTTTAAAGTTTAAATAAAGTGGTGATATCATTCCATGACAAAGAACTTGGAAAGTAAAGTCTTCTCTAATTCTGTCACTAACTCCTCCCAGCCTGTCCTTGATGCTCATCATTAGCATGTTGGTGTTTTCCTTTAAGCCTAAATAAGTGTTACTGTTCTGTTTATAATTTCTGGAAATTAAATGGAGTGGGAAGATTAAATTAAATGCATTACATGATGTTTTCCCATCATGTTCTTCCAACAATTTGATCAGACTAGAGCCCTAGTTCAGGTCGATGACAGTGAATGTTTGTTACTCTTGCAACTCAGAAAATCAGATTCAAAACCAAAAACCCCAACATTTGAACAATGTAGAGCGACTCGGGCAAGCTCTAGATTCTTATTATTCACTCCTCATACATAGGCATCTTTAAGCGTCACATTAAAGTAAAACCACCCCTGTAATTTCACATGTGCCGCGTGACCTACACGTAACCTAAGTCCCACCTTCACAGTGTCCCTGTACTGGGACTTAAAGGTTTAACTTTTTGTATTTATCTCCCTCACACAAGCAGGAGAGGTTACTTCCTGCCTGCTCATGCGTGTGTGTGTGAACATATGCCCACACCCACTTGCCTTTTACTAGATAAGGAGACTATTTAATTCTGAAAGATGAGCCCTGACATAATTAAGTGCCCCCTCTGATGGAGGATACTGCCTTGATTCTACCTCCTTCTGACCCCTGCTAATGGCTTTTCTCCCTCCGGTCTGCTGTCAGATGTCTCAGGGTCTCTGACTGTAAATAATTAATGGGGACTGTCAGTGTGTGTTGGGAAGCGACCCTGCCTTGCTGACGTGTATAAGCGCTTACACACGAAGCCTTATCCTGATTCCTCTTTCCAAAAATACCCAGCTCCCCCCCACCCACCAAAAAAATCCCAAAACCCAGTAATCTTTGCTCAAACTGTGGAATCCTGCATTGGCATTTCAGAAATGATGCCAACTGTGTGTGATGATAACCCATTTTCAAGGATTTCGGAACGGTTGCCCTTGGAAATGGTGTACAGTGTGGCTTAGGGTGAGTTGTAAAAGCCCTGGATGATATTAAGGGCCTTTGCTCTGTAAGCAGCTTGGTTCTGCCTTCCTACACAACGAAGATTTTCTGTGTTGGTGGTGGAGCACATTCTGTGTGTCTTAGGGTGGGCCCTGCATGTAGGGTTTACCATTAGGACTCACCTTTTCTCCCAACATGTTACCGTGAAAAATTTCAAACTTACAGTAACATTGAAAGAATCGAACCAATGTACACCCCTATGCCCATTGCCTAACATCTACCGTAAACATAAACTAAAATTGCTTTCTTACATTTGTATCCATCCCATTTTTAGTGCATTCCAACCTAAGTTGCAAACATCTGGACCCTTCACTCTTAAATACTTCAGCATGCATATTATTGACTAAAGTTTGATATTATTTATAGTTGCTTTTTAGTTAAGCGTTATATCAAGTGAAAATGAACAAATCTTAAGTGGACTTTTTGATAAGTTTGGACAAGTACAGCACCCATGGAATGGAAAACCCCACAATATATGCAACCATCAACCTGGAAAATGCCCTTTCTCTGATCAACTTCACTGCCTACCCTGCCCCCAAGAAACACGTGTCGGGTTTTTTCTTTTTTTGTTAATGCAAATTAGAACAGCATATAAATGGCATCATTTTGTGCAAGGTTTCTTTCACTCAGCATTATGTTTTTGAGATACATATCAGTCATTTCATGGATCAATAGTTCATTGCTCTTTATTGTTAAGTAGTCACTGTACCACATTTTGTTCAATCCATTCTCCTATGGATGGACAAGGGGCCTATTTATAGCTTAGACATGCTATGACTAATGCTGCTATGAACATCCTCAGATAACTTTTTTGGACATGTTTATCTTGAGTAAATATCTAAGGATAAAATTGTGGATCATAGGGTCAGTGTGTGTTTAGTTTTATAAGAAACCACCAAAATTCTTTCCAAAATTATTATGCCATTTTACTCTCTAACTAGTAAATCATGAGCATCGTGGTTGCTCCATATCTTCACTAAGTACTGTCAGTCTTTTAAAAAATTTAGCTGTTCTGTTGGGAGTATAGTGGTGTCTAATTATGGTTTTAATTTGAATTTTCTTGATGACTAATGATACTGAGTTCTTTTAATATCTTGCACTGTTCAAATCTTGGCCCATTTCTAATTGAGTTATCTTTTTATTATTATTGGAGTTTTTATATTCTGAGTACCATACCTTTTCAGATATGTTTTACAAATACTTTATTCCAGTCTATAATTTGCCTATTGATCTTTAAGTGGTGTTTTTTGATGAGTAAATGTTTTAAATGTTGATGAAGTCTAAAGTAGCATTTTCCCTTTCATGGTTATTATTTTGTGTGGCCCTTTGTATTAGTCAACTTTTCATCACTATAACAAAAACCTGACAGAGGATAGTTATAAGGAAAGAGTTTATTTACCTCTCAGCTTTGGTGGCCCAAGGGTATGGCATCTGATTCTGCTCAGCTCTGGTGAGGACCTCATGGTGAATGGCGAATGGTGGGGCACATTCAGAAACAGGCATGAGAAGCAGGAGCAGAGAGAGGAAGGAAGGGCCCAGGCTTACTCCCTTAACAACAACTCTTATATGACAGCTACCAAAGGATTGCAGGAGAAGCTACCTCCCACTCTTGGTGACCTGAGGACCTTGAAGGCCCACCCAAACATTCTACCACCTTTTCCAATAGTCCCAACCTGAGGACTAGGGCTTTCATCACAGTGGACCTTTGAGAGACCCTCAAACCACAACCAAACCATAATGCCCATCAAGGAACCTTTGCTTCCTGTCGGGTTTTGAAGATATTCACCTGTGTGTTTTTCTAGGAGCTTTACTCTGTTAGCCTTTATATTTAGGCACATGATCTATCTCAAATGAATTTTGTGTATGATGAGAAGTAGGGTACAAGGATTTTTTTTTAAATTCAATGAGGATGTCCAGTATGCCAGCACTATTTGTTGAAGAGACTGCTTTTCTCATTGCATTGCCTTGGCACCCTTGTCAAAAATCAGTTAGATTTCTGCCCACCCAAAAAGAGTACTGGAATTATAGTTCAGATTAAATTGGATCCTATCGATAAAATCAGGGAGAACTGATGTCTTAACAGTATTGATTCTTCTCATCCATGAACATGGGATGTCTTTCCATTATATAGATCTTGCTTAATATTTTTCAGCAGAGTTTTACAGATTTGTAGTGTACAGATCCTGCCTATCTGTGTTGAAGCTTATTTCTAAGAATATAAATTTATGCTAGTGTACATAAGTTAGCATTTTAATGTTAGCTGCTATTATGTGATTCATCTTTGTGGTGTGTGTGTTTGGAAGCCAGCCTTACTCAGCATTGACACTTAAAAATAAACCAAAGCCTGGTCCTTCGCAGAGGTGGCAGTGAGGAAAGCAGATCATCCCCATCTTGAGAGCTGGGAGAGCATCATCAGTTCCAGTTTGCCTCTTATTGGCTGTGTGAACTTGGTCAAGAATGATAGAACTCTCTTCCTATTTCTGCTATCACTCAACACAATCAGAATTTAACTCCTCATTTATTACAGTTTTTTCTGTAGTAGCTAGAGAGATAAAGCTTGTAACTCTGGTTCAATAACCCCTTTGGAAGTCTGGTAGAACCCTTGAATTTTCTCTCTAGAGAAAATTACACACACATACACACACACAGAGTTAGTTTTGTGTACAACTTTAAGATGTTCAGGGTACCTCTGAAGCCTCTTTGTCAATGTTTTGGGGTCTGCAGATCCCTAATTATGAACCTCTGTCCTGGAGAGATTTGGACGGGGACGGTAATCAGCCATGTACTTGCTGCTCGGTAAGTGTATTTATAGAATGGCCCAGCAGTGCTACAGCCTTATACAAGACTTGTCTCTCCTGCCAAGTAGCACCAGACACTCGGTTGACCCGGAGAAGCCCCACAACTTTTCCACCTAGTGCACTCAGGTGTCCACTATTAGAGAACCAGGGATGCATCCACAGCTACAGTTCAGATCACCAGAATGGCAGGGATTTCCATTCCCTCAGGATTACTCTATCTGCAAAGGGACACAGCGGTGGGGCTGCTTGGTGGGGGCCACCTGCTCTCCCCTGAAGCCACTGCTCCTCCACTTTCCTCTGTGAAGTCAGCCTGGCAGCTTCCCACCAGACAGCTGCCCTCACTCCTCAGCACGGCTCCAGGTGGCAGCCATTTTGCCGCACAGCCCTCTGAGCTGTGCACAACTGCCTACTGCCTTTGCAGGGATCCTGGCTTCAGCACCAGCCTCGGGAAATCTCTTTCCACAAGGCTGCAGGTCCCCAAGGCATCAGGAGCTGGGCGACAGCGGCATTTCAGGGCCATTCTTTCTCTTCCTGCAGCCCCCAGAATTATGTCATCGACAGTGCATCCCTCTGCTGTCGTCTCTGATAACTCCCAAGCCACACTTAATGTGACGGTGACACTGTGTGTGTGCTTCCTCCCGTACAGGTGCCAGGGACATGGGCAGCAAGCTGTCCACACCAGGCGGGGACTCCACAGTGCCGCGGTCCCCCAGGACAGAAGGCATTCACACCGCATACAAACAGGGAGACATCAGCATGGCCCGTGACCTACTCAAGGAGGCTTGTGAAGACAGCACATCCCAGCTGGAAAAGGTAGAGTGGATGGCAGCCCGGGGGCCACCATTGCTCCTGGGTTGGATGAGGGGTACTGCCAGATTATGGGCAGAATCTTGTGGGGATGTTTTATTGTATTATGGAAATAACCCCTTTCTGCATATAAACTTGCAAGTGCCACACCTTTCTGGCCCACTTCTTTGCATTGTCATTCCGGAAGCAGGCTTCTCGTCATTCCATATCAGGCCTTTGAGAGAGGAGAGGGAACCACTGAAATGGAAAGCACCCAAAGCCATCTGCAGATTTAACCTCCTATATGCTTTTACAGTTTCCCATTATAAAAATAGCACTGGCTCAGAAATGAAAATTTAGAAAATCTGTAGTTGTAGGAAAAAGAATGTAACCATATAACAACACCTAAGCAATCCCACTTAACAGTTTTGGTTTCCTTTTATTTTTCCACTCTTCTGATCTGAATATACATTGATGTTGTTTCTAATAGAGTGTGATACAGTCACACCATATGTATAGTTTTGCATATACTTCTCACCTAATATATATCACGATGTTTGTATACAACTCTGAATTCCTTATAAGGATCACCTTCAGTAGCTACATGATATTCCATCTAATAAACAATAAATTCAATTTATTTCTCTTGGTTGGACAGTTGGATGTTTCTAATTTCTTACTAATATAAATGCCATATTGGATGTTCTTGCCTAATTCTTTTCTTATCACAATGCTGTTTCCTTAGCATAGATTTGCAGGAATGAAGAATGTGGGTATGAGCATTTTTAAAGATTTGAAACACATGTCAAACTGTTTTCCAAAATATGTGTACAAATTAACCCTCCCTCCAACAATTCAATGCTACGTTCTTGCCTTTTGGGGATAAGAATTGGATGTTATCATGGAAACACTTTATTGATGTTTTATTTGCAACACTTTGGTTAGCATGGGCTTAATGTATCTCTAAGAGTTAGAAATAACTTCATTCTTAGAATTCTAGTCTGTTCTCAGAAATTCAAGAAATTGGGGTAGAATGTACTTGAGAATCATTGAGGGGAGAGCATTTGAAGTCCCTCTGATTATGAATTCATGGCATATATGGCAAAAGGCCACCTTCTATGTGGGCAGATGGCCTAACCATTGCATCCAAAGGAGGAAACAGCTACATAAACTTCAGAGTGTCCAGGCTATGAAACACTCCAAAAGAACAAAATCATCTCTAGCTGCTATTTTGGAAAAAACACCCAGTGCCATTTAAATAAATAAGTGAAGGACTTAGGCTTCCAGTAGATGGAAGGAAGATGGACTAGGAAATTTTCCCTTTTCTTCTTAGTAAATGCACCTGAAAGCCCTGGACATTATATACAAAGCAAGCATACAATTTTAGAAGGAAACCAGGCAAGGAGGTACACTCTGGGAAGCAGAAACAGGAGGATCACAGGTTCAAGCCCAACCTGGGCCATTTAGCAATTTAGGAAGCCCCCTGTCTAAAAAAAAATGTGGGGGAGGAACTTAGTACAATGGCCCAGAGTTCAATCCCTGTTTAAAAAAAAAAAAAAAAGAGGTTCTGGAAGGTGGTGGAGAGAAGAGAGGTCAGCTGGTAATCTCAGAATTTAAGGAAAACACAATAAAATACTTGGGGCAGGGGCTTGCCTCATATATCCCAACTGGATGCTGAAGAAGCTGGTAACCCAGAAACACCAACCGATGAAAGAAAAAAGGCCCCAACAAAGGCCTGTTGTCTTGAGCCAAAGGACCTGGCAATAGGAAGCCTGGCAAGATAGAAAACTTACAGACAATAACCACCCCACTTCAGCAAACCATATAGAAATATCCACAGCCATTGCCCACACCCTCACCAGTAAAGGCCAAGTAGAGACGTCTACCTTTGCCCCAGTCTTCCTATCTCCAGCATGTTTGGGAAGGCCAGGGAAACTGGTGGTAATGAATTCTTATCCATATCCCTGTCAGTGGAGCCCAGTGGACCTCTATCCTTACCTGGCAGACCTGGCAGCAATGAGACACTCTTCCTCTTTCCAGCTAGGGAGAAATCGTAGCAAGCCTAGTGATAACCTTAAATCCCACCCCTGTCCAGGAGTACCCAGAAGTCTCCCCACCATGGCTGTCAGCAGATCCTGAATGGAGTCCCTAATGTCCATTCCACCAGGCAGTAATGAGACGGACCACACTTTCACATGCCAGAGCAGAGTTAGTACAGTCTGAACACAAGACTTATGTAAAACCCAGAGTTTTAAAATATATTGGCCCAAATTTCCAGATTCTAATTTTAAAAATCCATACCAGGAGCCAGAAAAATCTCAGTGAGAAAAAGATATGCCAACAGCAAGGTGACTCAAGTGTTAGAAATCTCTGACAAGGATTTTAAAGCAGGTATAAAAATGCTTCACTGACCAAGTAACTGCATATTAAAGGAAAAAATATGAAGTCTCAGGAAAAAAGAAGCCTCGGCAAGGAAATAAAAGGTACATGGAGAACAAAATGGAAAAATAGATGGGCTTACCTCTAGAGAAGATGGGAAATGATTCAGTAAAATTTGAAGCTTGAACAATAGAAAACCCAATCTAGAGTGAGAAAGAGAAAGAAAGGGGGGGAGAGGAAGAGAGAAAGAGAAAATAAATGAACAGAACCTCATAAACATATAAGAATTTCAGCTGGATCTAATATTATTAGTATCAAATTCCCAGAAAGAAAATGCAAAGAGGGAGGGCTGAAAGAAATAATGGCTGAAAATTTCCCCCAAATGGCAAAAGACATAAACATCCATATTCAAGTAGCTGGGTAAATCCCAAAAGAGGATAAATCCAATGACACACATTCCAAACATATAATAGTCAAACTTATGAAAACAAAAGATGAAACGAAATAAATGAAACAAAACAAACAGAAGTCTTAAAAGTATCCAGAGAGAAATAATTGCCTTTAGGAGGAAAACAATGAAATTGTTCAACAGTGAACTTCTCATCAGAAGCCACGGAGACCAGAAGGAAGTGGCACAATATTTTTTAAACTGGTGAAAGAAAAAAAAAAACTGTCAACCCAGAATTCCATATCCAGAGAAAATATCTTTCAGAATTGAAGAGAAAATAGACATTCTGGAATGATGAAAAACTAAGAGAACAGATTTGCAAAAGATGTTTTCTAAGACAATGGCTAAAAAAGTTCTCTAAACAGAGAGAAAATGAGATGAAGGAGGAGCTTGCAACATCCAGAAAGAAAAGGAAAATGGTAAGAACAAATATATGGGTATATAAAATAAATTTTCCTTCTCATGTTTAATTCTTTATGATTGACAATTGAAATAAAAACTATAATATTGCCTAATGTGGCTCCTAATATGTAGAGAGGAAAAAATGTTTAAGACAACTATTTTATAAATGGAGGGGAGTAAAGTGATACTAAGAGATAAGGCTTTTGCTCTCAAACTGATAAAATGCTGAAACTAGTAGATGTTTATAAATTATGTATCTGTAATGTAATACCTACAGTAACCGCTTAAAAACAATGTCAAGAGATATACTCAGAAACACAATAGATCAATCAAAATGGAATTCAAAACATGTATAAATTCTTCACGAGAAGACAGGAAATAGAAAATTGAAAGACAGCAAGCAGAAAACAAAATAACATGGCAGGCGTAAGTCTTAATATCTAAATAATTATATTAAGCATAAATTGTCCAGATGCATGAATTTAAAGACAGAATTTGACAGAGTGGATAAAAAAAATATAGGTAACTATATGCTGTCTGTGAGAAACTAATTTTAGGTACAATGGTATATGTAGGTTGAAAGTAAATTGAAGGCAGGGTTGGGGATTTAGCTCAGTGGTAGAGTGCTTGCATAGCAAGCACAAGGCCCTGAGTTCAATCTTCAGCACGAAAAGAAAAGAAAAGAAAAGAAAAGAAAAGAAAAGAAATAGAAGGAAAAAGATATACCATACAAAAACTAATCAAAAGAAAGCAGGAGTGGCTATATTAATATCAGATAATTTTGGAGCAAAAAATTACCATGGTTATCATGGTAATTGGATCCACCAAGGACTGGATCCACGAAGAAAACCTAGCAATCTTAACCATACATGCACCCAACAACAAAGCTGCCAAATTTGTGAAACAAAAGCCAGTATAACTGAAAGGAGAGCTAGGTACATCTACAACCTTAGAGACTTTGACACCCTCTCTCAACAATTGATAGAACAATTAAAGAGAAAAACATCAAGGGTGCCAAAGAACTCGAAAGCACTGTCAACCAACAGGATCTGATATTTATAAAACGTTCAACCCAGTAGCACCAGAACATATATTCCTGTCAAAGGTCTACAGAACATATATCAACATAAACTGTATCCTAGGCCTTGGAACAAATTTAAAGTAATCAAAATCATACAGAATGTATTCCTTAACTTCAGTGGGCTCAAAAATGGAAATCAATAACAAAAAGATAATGGGAAAATCTCCAAGCACTTGGGGACAAACCACATACTTTTAAATAATCCTTGGGTCAAAGAGAAAATGTCAAGAGACATTTAAAAATACATTAAATGAAAATTAAAATATAATATATCAAAACACATAGGATACAATTAAAGCTGTGACAAGAGGGAAATTCATAGAACTAAATGCTTACATTAGAAAAGACAAAATAAATCTCAAATCAATAAACTACCACCAATAGAAATTAGTTTAATTCCTGTGTTGATGCTTATGAATTGCCTATGTCAGGGAGCTTTTTTGTTAGTATGAAAACTCATTGGAGATGACTACTTCTGCAGAGATGTCTTCCAGGTGTAGCTGGTTTTTGGATTTTGAGTCTGTTGCAAGATCCTACGTCTTCAATTTATTGGGCCTGAGAAGTTGCTGTCTATTTGGCCAGTCCCTGGTTCTTTTGACTCTGACCCTCTGCCAATCTCAGTCTTGCTATACAGAGAAGAACTAATTAGAACAATTCTGTCACCTTAGCTAAAGTAGTACAATCAGCAACAACAATAGCATCAAACAGTTTGCCTAGAAAATGGCAACTATTGATCTGCCACCTTTAACCATATGAACTAGATTTACAAATAACTACAGTTATATAACAATATCCAAAATAAACCAGCAACTTGTATACAGTAAATATGCCCTCAATATGGTAATTTTGCCTGCAGGGGAGAAAAAAAAGGTGGAAAAAATTGAGAAATAGAAGAAGAGAAAGAGATGAGAAGCAAAGTTGGAGGACGGGGGAAGATTATGCAAACTTTGGGGAGCTAGTAAAGAAAACAGGAGGGAAGGAGAGAAGGAAGAAATACAACAAGGACAGAACAAAACAATAACAACAAAGAACTAGAATTTCAGTTTCATATAAAAACAAGAAAAAAAGGAGTGGGGAAAAATACAAAAAGAAAAGAAAAAACAAAGCAACAACAGGGGGAAAAAGAGAGAGAGAAAAAGAAATACCCACTTCCAGGCATGTCTCTGCTATCACTGGTAGACAGAGTAGGCAGGTCCAGGTCCTTGTTGGTTAATCCCAGCAGTAGATTTATAGCAGGGTAGTGGGTGTTCCTAGCTGGGTTCAATAGCAAGGTTTCACCAATTCCAAAGAAGTTCAGCCTGGTCTCTGGCTGTGGGGTTGGAACCCAATGTGTTCAGCTGTAGACACACTGTGTGTCTCCCACCAGCTTGGACTCAGTTCCCTGCCAGTTTGAACTTGGTTCCTTGCCCTCCTACCTACTTGAATTTGAGCTCTGCTCCACTTTGCCCTGCCTTGCCCTGGCACCAAAAGCCACTGACAGCTTTTCTGAGTTCCGAGCTTGGCCCCTTTCCAAGATGATTAGCCCATCACCCTCTCCTGGTGGTATCTGAAACCAGATAACTCAGGTAACTTACCAGCCACTGCAGTCTGCTGTGTCCACTGCTCTGCTCCACTTGTGTGTCTTTCCGTGGAAGCCTCTGGGGTCACCAGTAGTCACCATGCGTCTGCAGGCTCAAGCTGTGTCACCCACACAGAGAGCTGCGGCCACGAGCCAGGACCGTGAGCTGGGGCTGTGAGCCGGAGCTCTGGGAGAAAGCACTACCCGTCA